>WBNM01038884.1:12329-41666 GCA_013399055.1 Ramphastos sulfuratus
AAAATCCCCCAGACTAGACTCAGCCAGCTGCAAGTTAAGGACTGAAGCTCTATTTACAGCTCAGCACAATGTGCAAGCAGAGATAGACACAACAGACAGGAATAGTTGCAGACATAGACAAGTTAAAGGGAATACAGAAACACAACACTCCTTCAAGACATTAGAGTCCACAGCAGGGGCTCCCAATCCCTCTTCCACCTTCTTCCCGCCCCTCTGCCTTACCCTAGGGTCTGCCTTACATGCAAGGTGAGTTTGAGGATCAGCCAGGGGGGTTAGAAACAGAGTGATGAGTTGGGTTACAAAGCAGAAAGCAGAAGACACAGCAGCTCCCAGAGAGAGAGTCTCTGTCTTACCTGTATTTGTGTTCTTGTTCTAATAGATCTCAGCAAGCCTATGAGTGAAGCAGACATCACCACTGTTTCCTTTTCACAGCCTATAATCTAGTTTGTTTTAATTAAAATATTCCAATTAGCCTCAAACCAACACATTTAGTCACTTGGACTTTTGGCTTGCAAAGAGATTTGAGAAGAGTTGAGACTTTCCACTGGTACAGGTATCATACAGTACTGATGTAAACTTCTTATAGTCTTGCACCTGCACTTTATGCTCTGCAATCAAGGAAGTTTGCAATTGTATGGAAATGCTGTGAGAGTACCTTGCTTTACCTCTGTGGCATTGAATGCACTTGTTTCTTCTTAATAAAAACATTTCTGCACCAGCACTTGCCCCCTTTCTGACCTGTAATAGAGAGCATGTATTTTATTCAACTATGGCATAGTGTAGGTGCAGAATATTTGTAAGATGTATTAATTTCCTGTAACTGAGTTAACTGACAATTCTGCACAGCACGTTCATTTCAGTTTAACCAATCATTTGTACTGGGGACTTCTGCTGCCACCTGAGGTGTGAGTCTCTCTAATAAGTCACACTTCCCATTACTTATTCACAAGGCAAGTGGTGTTTGAAACTCAGCCCTGCCAGTTTTATTCAGGCATTCCATCAAAAGCCTTTTTAGGTAGAAATAAACACAGTTTACTCTGTGAATTCTGAGTTTCCCATGGCACTTGACAAACCAGAGAAGAATAATCTTTCCTTCATGGTCCAGGGAGTTCTGAAACAACTTACTGTGCTGCAAACCTATATAAATATGGAACATCCCTTTCGGCAGTTGTGTGGCTGGAGGCTTGAAAAAACCAACATGAATGTAGTTGAACAGGCAGAGTTGTAATTGAAGATGCATATTAACTTGCTTTGGTGATGAATCTTCTTTTGCAGAAAATGAGTCTCATGCATGTCTCCTACCCCTTAATCCTTACTCCTGCCTTAATCCAAGAGGCATTGGGGTTTTTTTAAGTATAAAAAGATGTTTGCCTCTACTCGGAAACATTATTTACATTATTTGTTTACATTACTTACATTATTTACGTTATTTACATTATTTATTTACATTATTTATGTTACTTGCATTATTTACATTATTTACTTGCATTACTTACATTATTTACCTGTGTTACTTATGTTATTTGCCTGCATTACTTACATTACTTACGTTACTTATGTTATTTACCTGCGTTACTTAGGTTACTTATCTGCGTTGCTTACCTACATTACTTAGGTTATGTACTTATGTTACTTAGGTTGCGGTGCTTAGGTTATTTACCTGCGTTACTTGCGTTACTTAGGTTATGTACCTGCGTTAATTACGTTACTTAGGTTATGTACCTGCGTTACTTATGTTACTTACGTTATTTGCCTGCATTACTTATGTTTCTTACGTTACTTACCTGTATTACTTAGGTTACTTATCTGTGTTCCTTACCTACATTACTTAGGTTATTTACCTGCGTTACTTGCGTTACTTACGTTACTTAGGTTACGTACCTGCGTTACTTACGTTATTTGCCTGCATTATTTACGTTACTTACATTATTTGCCTGCATTATTTACGTTACTTATGTTATTTGCCTGCATTATTTACGTTACTTACCTGCGTTATTTAGGTTACTTATCTGCGTTACTTTCCTATATTACTTAGGTTATTTACCTGCATTACTTACGTTACTTAGGTTATGTACCTGCATTACTTAGGTTACGTACCTGCGTTTTGCGTTACTAAGGTTATTTACCTGCGTTGCTTGCGGTGCTTAGGTTATTTACCTGCATTGTGTACGTTACTTAGGTTATAAAACTAAAAGTGGAAGGGAAACGGTGAAATTATTTTTATTCCAAGTATTTTTAAGAGTGATAAGCTAAGTCTGTATTATAATTTAGAAGTTGTTGTCAAGAGTGGTAAGTGGACTAGAAGCTACTCTGAAGAGGAAAATAATAAGAAATTTCCCTGTGCTATAGAGCAAGGCTTTAGAGCATCCTTGACCAGCAGAGTAGTTTGTAGGAATCATTCCAGCTGAGTGAGCAGAGCTCTGACATTAACTGGTGTGTGATTTGAAGAGGGTGAAGGCTGACTCATCACTTCTTTTACCATCTCTTTGTGAGATGCACAAGGGTAAGAACTTTGATTTCTTTGAGATTTAATGCCCACCCATAGGAATGCATCTGATTTTCAAACTAGTAATTAATACCTGATTTTTCAGGTTGAGTATCAAACACTACAAGTCATTCTGCAGTGCTGCGTTCATAAATGCACTGTGTATAAATGGCACCAATTTGGAGAAGATACATGAATGAGCTCAAAATCTGGGAGCATGTGCAGGTTGTTTAGGGTAGTCTTTGTGTCACTTTTTTTCTGTTACAGAACTTAATGGTAAAAGATGGAGCTAAGCAATTATTCTTAAATCATTCTTAAACCAAACTTACTCAGTTTTCAGAGAAGCAGGTGTCAAGTGTAGGTTTTGTATGGTTCATTCTACTTTGCACTTAGAATGTCCACTGGTGCTTTTAGTAGAAGGAAAGAGATTAAAAAGGAGGAAGTAGCAAGCAGAGATAACCATTTATGTATGGATTTTTTGTTTGTCAAACTCCAGTACTCATACTTTGGGCAGCCATGAAAGTCTTCGCAAGGCAACCACCTGCATTCAGCTTCGACTACACAAGGCACAGAATGTGAAGCAGAGTTTGGCTCGAACTGTAAGTCATCAGCTCTTTCTCTTCTTTCCTTTAGCATCCCTGAAAGAATAAAATTCCAATAATCCTTTTACAAAGCAGCCTGCAGTAATAATCAAAGAGAGATGCTTCACCTTCCTGAGAATGCATATATTATTGCTGAACTCTAGTTGAAATATAGTGGAAAACATCTCTGCTTTGCTCCTGTACTTATATCTACTGAGTTGCCATGAGGAACACACAACTGAACCATACCTTTGTAGACAAATGTACCAGGTTAGGGTGGATCCCTCCCCTAGCAGAGTAAACTCACCACAACATGGATTTTTTTTTTTTTGTGAAGTCTGGAAAAAAACCAGAAATTGTATTTCTTGTAGTTTAAACTAAATATAACAGTGTACGGAGAATATAACTGCTACAGGAAAATAATAACCTGAAGGCAGATGGGGAAGGGGTCAAGCGGCAGCGAAGCAGCAAAAGCAGCAGCAGCCAAAACAGTGGCAGGGGAAGATAGCAGCAGGCGCAGGCAAAGCAGCAGAAGCAGCAAGGGGCAGGTCCAAGCTGTGCTTCCAGACATAAAGCTGCTGATGCTCCAATGAAATGATATTAACTTATCCACTGTTGCCATTCTGTGGCCTATCCCTAGAATGTTCACCTCTCCACTCACAGCTTCCACATCTAAGTTTCTCTGTTCTGAACTTTCTATGTCTGAGGAAGGAATCGAACTCAAACGGCCACCACAAAATACCATTTGTGTCAGAACTTAATGCTGATTTTTTTCAGGAGGTCAGAGAACTCTTTTTCTTTTTAATTGGCCTTTCTATGTTTTGAAATGTAACAAGGGCAAAACCACTCTAATTCATGTAAAATGAATTAGATCTGGATTCTTGTCATTATCACTGAAAGCCATGGTAGGCAGATAAAAGCTAGAATGACAGCTGGTGTGCTGTGCACATGTGATGCATGCTTGTGTGTGCTTGCTTGTACACATGCAGAAATGTTGTCTGTGACAACATGTAGTCCTTACAGAAAACAATGTTTTAGCATCATCTTAAATCCAAGGTAATTCCTGTTTGGATTATTTAAGTTTAAGCAACCTTGCAGTGGATTACTGAGCTTTAATGACACTGACCTGTGCTACTAAATTATAGAATCATAGAATGGTAAGGTTGGAAGGGACCTCAAAGATCATCTAGTTCCAACCCCCTGCCATAGGCAGGGACACCTCCCACTAGTACAGGTCACTCAAGGCCTCGTCCAACCTGGCCTTGGACACCTCCAGGGAGGGAGCAGCCACAGCCTCCAATGTGAGCTTTATTCCCAGTGGGCCAACTTGAATTACTTCCAACCCAAAGTCTTCTGTGCAGCAGCAGCTTTGTGGTGGGCAGTGGGCACTGGAAGTGTGTGACTGCTCACTGACAGTGCCACTTACCTGCATTGCATAGGTATGCTGTCAGCCTGAGTCTGTCCAGTATGTAGGTCAGATGGCAGATTTCTAACAACAACATCCGAAAAAAGAGAAAGGGCTTTCTTTTTATTTCTGTTACATGTCACCAGGTGAAACATCAAGTTCATCATAGCATGTTACCTCAAGCATTAAAAAAAGACTATAATGAGGCCAAATATATATTTTTGGCATTGGCATTTTAACCAGTTTGGAGATGAAAGCTGAATAATTCAATTCTAATATTTACAATCCTGTCTTTAATCATTGTCTTTCTTCACTGCCAACATTATTCACATTCATTTTAAAAAGTTATTGATTCTTCTTGGTAGAGCATTGTCCAGGAGAAAGTAAATCAGGAAATGTGATGGTTTGGGAGTTACCAACCCCCCACACTATGAAAATCCCCCAGACTAGACTCAGCCAGTTGGAAGTTAAGGACTGAAGCTCTGTTTACAGCTCAGCACAATGTACAAGCAGAGATAGACACAATAGACAGGAATAGTTACAGACATAGACAAGTTAAAGGGAATACAGAAACACAATTCCCCTCCCAGAAATCAGAGTCCCCAGGAGGGGCTCCCAACCACCCTTCCACCTTCTCCCCACCCCTCTGCCTTACCCCAGGGTCTGCCTTACATGCAAGGTGACTTTGGAGGATGGGCAAGGGGGGTTAGAAGCAGAGTGATTAATTGTGTTACACAGCAGAAAGCAGAAGACACAGCAGCTCCCAGAGAGAGAGAGCAAGAGACTCTCTGCCTTATCTGTATTTGTGTCCTTGTTTTTATACTTGTCTATATTTGTGTCCTTGTCTTTATATGTCTCAGCAAGCCTATGAGTGAAGCAGACATCACCACTGTTTGCTTTTTCACAGCCTATCATCTAATTTTTTTTTGTTAAAACATTCCAATTAGCCTCAACCCAGCACAGGGAACATGAAAGATTTCATCACCAGGTCACCTGTTCAAAAGTGATTCAGATGAATGAATTCCCAGGTGGTTGTTCTCAGTCTAGGGTAAATAGGTTGATGTTTGTGTATATAGCTTCAGAATGAGAGTGAGCAAGTATCAGTCTCGTGTGTTCTTTCTCACCCCATCCCCATACCACAGCAGCAGAAAGAACACATCCAGTGATCATTAGAATTGATGTTGTCTTGGGAAATTATCTGTGGTACCTTGTCACTTAAATGCAAGTTATTAAGATCAATGCAGGAATCACCATGTGCTTTCCATTGCACCGAACAGGGATCAGGTGGTTCTCAGAAACCTTTCTGGTGTTAGATCTGTGACAAGACATCCTGTAGCAGGAGATGGCAAACTTCATTTTTCCATACAGAGCTGCCAAATGAGGGCTTGAGAAGAGTGGTGTGTTGGTGATTAGATGTAATTATAGGTGCATAGGTAAGTATGTATAATGGAAAAATTACTTGCCACTTTCAGATTAGCTGCTTCTGTGTTTTAAATGGAATAGTGTTGCCCCTTCTGCTGGGAACTTGCAAATTTCCAACACATTTCCGTGGGGTGAGTTGGAAGTTTGATATAAATGTTTCACTATTTACATGCTTATAGCATGTGGCAAAGGTATTTTTTACATGCATGCACTGAAAAGAGTGAACACTTCAAAATTCCAAGCCAGTGATTCATTCTCTACAAGTTATTGCGTCCCCAAACAATAAAAACAACCCTGAAATACAGAGCAAACAACCAATTTGCTGTATATAGATGTGCTGTTACCAGAGGTCTTCAAAATGATCTGCTTTGGATATGGTCATGGCAGGACATGGTCAGGAGTCTCTTCTGAAGCTTTAAAGCTTGTTTGTGTGTGGAGGAAGCAAAACTCCATACCAGTGCCATCTGGACATTGCCTTCATGATTCTTGCCTTATTATAGCACTGTTGAAACCAAGATGCATGGCTGGAAGTATCTGTACATGCAAATAGCTACAGGATAAGCAGGGGATCAGACCCAGCCAGCAGGGATTTAAGATGGGCAGGTCCTGTTTGATCAACCTGATGTCTTTTTATGCCCAGGTGACAGCCCGGTGGATGTGGGGCAGGCTGTGGATGTAGTCTATCTGGAGTTCAGCAGGGCCTTTGACACTGTCTGCCATGGCAAACTCCTGACCATCTGGCAGCCCATGGCTTGGGCAGGGACACTCTGTGCTGGGTTGGGGGCTGGCTGGGTGGCTGGGCACAGAGAGTGGTGGTGAATGGTGCCACATCCAGCTGGCACTAATGGTGTGCTCCAGGGATCAGTGCTGGGCCCAGTCCTGTTTAATGTCTTCATTGATGACCTGGACCAGGGGATTGAGTCCAGCATCAGTGAGTTTGCAGAGGACACCAATTTGGGAGCAAGTGTGGATCTGTTGGAGGGCAGGAGGGTTCTCCAGAGGGACCTGGACAGGCTGGATGGGTGGGCACAGTCCAGTGCCATGAGATTTAAGAAGTCCAAGTGCCAGGTTCTACACTTTGGCCACAACAACTCCAAGCAGTGCTACAGGCTGGGAACAGAGTGGCTGGAGAGCAACCAGACAGGGAGGGACCTCGGGGTGCTGGTTGGCAGCTGAAGATGAGGCAGCAGTGTGCCCAGGTGGGCAGGAAAGCCAATNATCACTGTTATTTCACTATATGCTTAATAAGTAATAGAAGTGTGTGCTTATAAGTATGCATGCAACTATTTTTTTTTAAAAGCCAGACAGCTTTTGAGTTTTGTTGACATAAATGCTCACAATTCTCTTGTGAATTCAGCTGAAAAAGCATATTTTATTTTTCCTTCCTTTTGTGGGAAGTTGACATTCTCTTATAAAGTATTAAGAGAGAGGAAACTCTCTTGAAGTGAGCAGTTGCAAGGAAGAAATTTTGCCTGGAGCTTTACATCACATAAGAGATCTCTCAGCCAGTGGGTGACTCTTAATTGGATTTTGTTTGGGTGGGTTTTGTTTTCTGAGATGTGAGTTATATCAGCCTTCATACTCTTGAACAAAAGTCTTCTTATCACCCAAATTTTCAAGGTGCTAGATTCCTACTAAACTTCCAACTCATCCAACCTGGCCTTGAACACCTTCAGGGAGGTTGTGGAGCACAGAATCACCCAACGTGATCTTTGATCTTTGATCACGTTGGGTGATTCTGTGCTCCACAACCTCCCTGAGCAACCTGTGCCAGTGTCTCACCACCCTCACTGCAAACAACTTCCTCCCAACATCCAGTTTCAATCTCCCCTCTTCCAGTTTAAACCGATTGCCCCTTGTGTTAAGTGTTAAATTCCTAGTGGCAAGCAGGTGTTTAGGAAGAGCTGTGTGGTGAAACAGTATAGAAGGAGAAATCTTTTATCTAAATACCATTTCCAGGGAGTGTTTTGCCTATCCAAGGGATGATGTTTTCAGAATTGTTCCCACATACTGATTATCTGG
Source organism: Ramphastos sulfuratus (assembly GCA_013399055.1). Classification (NCBI taxonomy): domain Eukaryota; kingdom Metazoa; phylum Chordata; class Aves; order Piciformes; family Ramphastidae; genus Ramphastos; species Ramphastos sulfuratus. The sequence goes on from WBNM01038884.1 coordinate 20,245, forward strand.
AGAAAACATGAATTTTGCCATAGAGAGGCAGCAACAAAATCTGACAGATTGTGCCAGGGAGGTCTAGGCTGGATATTAGGAGGAAGTTCTTCACAGAGGGAGTGATTGGCATTGGAATGGGCTGCCCAGGGAGGTGATGGCGTCACCATCCCTGGAAGGGTTTAAAAAGAGACTGAATGAGGCACTTAGTGCCATGGTCTCGTTGATTGGCTGGGACTGGGTGCTAGATTGGACTGGGTGACCCAGGAGGTCTCTTCCAACTTGGTTGGTTCTACGATTCTATGATTTCTAACAAGAGCCTCACTTGCTTCCAGAAACTAAAGCAGCCAGCACTGCTGGCTGATATTTCCTGCAAGTTCAGAAAAAAATGTATTTTCATCTATAGCACTGCCAATGTTGTTAATATTTTAAAGCCATAGTAAGTTAAGTGTTAACATTCTACCTAAAAGGATGTTGTAGCCAGGTGGGAGTTGGTTTGTTCTCCCAGGCAACAAGTGACAGAAGGAGGGGACACAGTCTGAAGCTGTGACAGGGGATGCTTAGGCTGGATGTTAGGAAAAATCTTCATAGAAAGAATGATTGGCATTGGAATGGGCTGCTCAGGGAGGTGGTGGAGTCACCATCCCTGGAAGTGTTTAAAAAGAGACTGGATGTGGCACTTAGTGCCATGGGTTAGTTGATTAGATGGTGTTAGGCGATAGGTTGGACTTGATGATCTCAGAGATCTTTTCCAACCTAATTGATTCTGTGATTCTGTAATCACAGATGAGAAAATTCAGTGGTCCATCTCAAGGGCATGAAGGGCCACGAAGATGCTCAGAGGGCTGCAGCAGCTCTGCTGTGAGGACAGGCTGAGAGAGTTGGGGCTCTGCAGCCTGGAGAAGAGAAGGCTTCCAGGAGACCTTAGAGTAGCCTTCCAGGATCTGAAGGGGGCCTACAGGAAGGCTGGGGAGGGACTATTGACAAGGTCTTGTAATGCCAGGACAAGGGGCAATGGGTTTGAAGTGATTCTGTGTGACCTCTGTGACCTCTGTGATTCTGTGCTCCACAACCTCCCTGGAGGTGTTCAAGGCCAGGTTGGACAAGGCCTTGAGTGACCTGTACTAGTGGGAGGTGTCCCTGCCAATGGCAGGGGGTTGGAACTGGATGATCTTTGAGGTCCCTTCCAACATTACCATTCTATGATTCTATGAATAAGGAGAGGGTTTTTTATTTCCATTGCTTAAACACACATGTGACATTTTACAGAGATTGTTTAGTACCTGAAATAAGAGGGAGACTTTTTTTTGTGTTTAGGTGTCCCTTGAAATGATGCAACTGTGAAATGCTTCATGTTCTATTAATATCCTCAGTCTTCTTCAATGCTTTTGCCGTTTGACAGGTCCAAATGAGGTTTAATATGGTGCAGCACAGTGTGGAGGGCAGGAGCGCAGACTGCGCCTCTCTTGATGTTTCAGATGTTGCAAATGGCTGCAATTACCAGACAGAATGATTGCAAACAAACAAAAACAGTCTTTCAGGCAGGCAGCTGACAAGCTGGAAAGACAAATTACTAGTGTTCAGGCCATTAGAAAGCATTTCTTGTCTCAAAGAATTTGTGTAACTGTAATTAATAACCTACAACAGGGTTTAACCAGGAATAGTGACATTTTAAGATATCTCCAAGTGAATTATTGATCAACCTTTTTCAGTAACTGACATGGCTCTGAAAGCTTCCAGCCATGAAGTTACTTTAGGTTACTAATAATAGCCAAGAACATGAGCAGCTCATGAGCTGGCATAAGTCATAGACTCAGTTTTCCTCCAGCTCCAGGGCATGGAATCATAGAATGGGAAGGTTGGAAGGGACCTCAAAAATCATCTAGTTCCAACCCCCTGCCATAGGCAGGGACACCTCCCACTAGAACAGGTCACTCAAGGCCTCATCCAACCTGGCCTTGAACACCTCCAGGAAGGTTGTGGAGCACAGAAGACCTCCAGGGAGATTGTGGAGCACAGAATCACCCAACATGATCAAAGATCACGTTCTGTGCTCCACAACCTCCCTGGGCATCCTGTGCCAGTGTCTCACCATCCTCACTGCAAACAACTTCCTCCTAATATCCAGTTTCAATCTCCTCTCTGCCACTTTGCCCTTTGTCCTGCCATTACAAGCCCTTGTCAATAGTCCCTCCCCAGCCTTCCTGTAGCCCCCTTCAGATCCTGGAAGGCTACTCTAAGGTCTCCTGGAAGCCTTCTCTTCTGCAGGCTGCAGAGCCCCAACTCTCTCAGCCTGTCCTCACAGCAGAGCTGCTGCAGCTCTCTGAGCATCTTCGTATCCTCCTCTGGAACTGGCTCCAGCAGTTCAGTGTCCTCTCTGTGTGCCTGTGACAGAACTTTTGTATGAGAAAGGAGCAGCAGCAGCAAAACTCTCAGGACCAGAGAAAACCTAGTGGAGGAGACACAGACTGTGGTGCATTGAAAGCTACAGTGTTTTCTTTGTTTCACTCTGCACCCAGTTCTGTAGAGCTCTGTGGGTCTACTGAAACCTGCTGTAGGCACATGGAATTCAAGGATGTGAGGTAGTCTACAGCTCACAGTCAATTTTTGTTTTCTTGTTGATGCAATTCTGTGAAGCTTGTGGCTTTGGGCATGGAATGTACTTGATAGTCACAGACTTAAAGGGAGTTTATGGAAAATTTCCCTCCCTCAGAATTCATGTAAATATATGTGAAAGTAGTGTGGTCTTTTTCTCTTTAAATATTTTTTTTTTAAAGGCACAATTGGAGACTTTTAATATTCTTCAGCTGTCTCAGTTCTGCACATATGCAGCTCCTCTTTATTTTTGTGAGTTAATCTGCACCTACTTTTGGGGAGAATTTGTCCTGTGATCTATAAGAGTTTTTAATTTTGGAATATGTGATTTTTATAGAGATCTCTACTAAGGTTGGAGTCTAACTGGTGCCACAGAAGCATATGAACCTTGACAGCTCTTCTATATAGTAATCATTCATGGGCACGGAGCTCCAATTCCTCTTGTTTGTGGTATGCATGCAACTTCTGTGGTTGGGTTTTGGATCTCGTTTAGAGAGACAGCTGAGAACACACTTTACACTGCTCTGGTTGGCTTGGTTAATTCCCTTATTGGTTGTGGTGGTGAAGTTGGCTTGAACATTACCATTTCAGATTCCTCCACCAAGTCCTTGTCCTGCTGGGGCACAATAGACCCAGACTTGTTTGCAGTGCTGGTCCCTCTTTGACTGGCTAGGCTTCAAGTTTCTCTCTCTTGCCAGTGGTCGGTTTCACCTCTAGCAATGACTGCTGTGGGTGTTGAGGGAGGGCTGCACCCTGCCTGCCTCCTGGGCTGTTTCTCCTACACGGGCGGATGAGGCACCCCAGGTCACCTGTCTGTCCATCCCCCCCTTTACTTCAGCTTTCGTTTTTGGCAGCATGCTCAGGCTCTGCTGCCCTCTGCCTCGGGACTGCATCGAGGGCATACATTGGAATTGTAACTTCTTTGTTTATTACTTCAGCGCCGATCAGTGAGTAAATTCAGCTGTTAAATCAGTTGGAGTCTCTGGTTTCCCACCAATAGCCTTGCCCAGGCCAAAGGGAATCCATTTTGTGACTGGCAGTGGTGCTCGCTGCTCCTCACCCTCCGATCTGGCCTGTACCTAAGATTTGGGTATTTGCACCTCTTTATTCCTTCTCTAAGTTACCTTAACATTTCCTTTATGCCTTTGTGTAAATGATTCCTGACTGGGTCTTGGGACTTTGGTAAATTGTAAATAGTTCACTGTTTAGGGATGTGTGTTTGTTTGGTGTGGGAATTCATGTTAATAAAGTTTTCATATTTTCCTATTTCCCGAATGTTAAATTTGAATATTCATAACAGTCCTTCAGTTTAAAGCCCATCTCATGAATCTGGGCAGCTTGCTGCCAAAGATTCCCTGTGTCATCACAATAAATCAGGCAGTGGTCAGTCATCTACTGTGTCACCCAGACCCACACGAGTCTATGGGGCTGGATAGGCTACAGCCAAAGGTGCTAAAGAAGCTGGCAGGTGTGCTTGCCAAGCTGCTCTCCATTATTTACCTGAAGTCCTGGTTAACTGAGAGGGGAGGTGCCAGTAGGCTGAAGGGTCGCAAATGTGACCTCTGTCTACAAGGAAGGAAGAAAGGAGGATCTGGGAAACTATAGACCTGTCAGTCTGACCTCAGTACTGAACCGGTTGTGGGAAATAATGAAGCAGGAATTATAAAAGCTATAGTTATTTTATTTCCCAAAGCCCCGCCCACAACTCTGTACAAATTAGTTAGATTGGGTTCAAATTCATTCAGGAAGATCTTCACAAGGATGCTTATAGGGAATTTAGTAACTCAGGAAAATCAGAAAGTTGGAAAAGGTTTGCCACAAAACAGCTTTGCCTCACTTCCAACTAAAGGCAGCCTGGAGCCCTAGGGCAGGTCTGTGCTACTCACTGCAGTGCAGTAGGAATCTGGAGCTGGTCCCTTGGCTCCTGTGCGGCAGTGTCTGGGACTGCANTTCCTCAGGGCTCAGTGCTGGGACTGATTCTGTTTAGCATCTTTATTGATGACCTTGATGAAGATGTAGAGTATGTCAGCAGTAAGTTCACAGATGACACCAAGTTGGGTGGCAGTGTTGATCATCACGAGAGCAGAGAGCGTCTACAGAGGGACTTGAATAGATTGGATCAATAGGCCAATGTTAATGGCAGGAGCTTCAGCAAGGCCAAATGCCAGGTCCTGCAGTTGGGCCACAACAATCCCAAGCACAGCTACAGGCTTAGGGAGGAAAGAGTGCTCAGGCAGTGGAATAGGCTGTCCAAGGAGGTGATTGAGTCACCAACCCTGGATGTGTTTAAAAGTTGTTTGGATGTGGTGCTTGGGGATATGTTTTAGGATACACCTTGTAGGGTAGGATTCTCAGTTGGACTTTGTGATCCTGAGGGTCTTTTCCAACAGGAATGTTTCTGTGATTCTGTGTCTTTTAGACAGATGGATTCCATTGATCTCTACCTTCAGGGAGTTTGCAAGGGGTGGTAGACATAGGATCATAGAATTGTAAGGTTGGAAGGGACCTCAAGGATCATCTAGTTCCAACCCTCTGCCATAGGCAGGGACACCTCCCACTAGTACAGGTCACTCAAAGCCTCATCCAACCTGGCCATGAACACCTCCAGGGAGGTTGTGGAGCACAGAATCACCCAATGTAATCAAAGATCACATTGGGTGATTCTGTGCTTCACAACCTCCCTGGGCAACCTGTGCCAGTGTCTCACCACCCTCACTGCAAACAACTTCCTCCTAACATCCACTTTCAATCTCCCCTTCACCAGGTCAAACCCATTGCCCCCTGTTCTGGCATTACAAGACCTTGTCAATAGTCCCTCCCCAGCCTTCCTGTAGCCCCCATCAGATCCTGGAAGGCTACTCTAAGGTCTCCTGGAAGCCTTCTCTTCTCCAGGCTGCAGAACCTCAAGTCCCATAGCCTGTCCTCACAGCAGAGCTGCTGCAGCCCTCTCAGCATCTTCGTGGCCTCCTCTGGACCCACTCCAACAGTTCCATGTCCTTCCTGTGCTGGGGGCTCCAGAACTGCACACAGGACTCATTCCTACTGCATGACTAGTGTGTTACCATTACAAAAGGGTGCTTTCTGCTCTCTCTAACAAGAAAGCAGAGTCAAGGTTTATGAGGCTGAATTATGGTCTTAATCTATATGTAGCTAGAAGGCACTACTGTGACAATCTGGTTTTGCCTCCTGTGCAGTGCAGCCTTGTGTAATGAGACAGTCACCAAATGAAATTTCAGACCAAAGCATCCTGATCACTCTGAAAGTATTCCTTAAAAGAACAGTCTGACTTTGCAAATGCCAAGCAAACCTCTCCAACATACATTCTTTGTCTTGAAATAGTCTAACTCATTATATGCCTTTCTTCCACAGCATGAAGATGATCAGAGAGGGTTTGGTGTGGATCAGCTGTTGGAAGGCACTTGTACCTGGAGACTGACTCTGTAAGAACATTGGTATTTAACAATATTTCTGTTTGCAATTATTATATTTGTAGTGAGCCTCCTGGCTCCAAAGGACAATTCCAAGACCTACTCAGGATGGTAATGATACCAAAGAGAAAGAAATTTGGTTCAATGTGTCAGATTCTTATTTTCAGACCCTACTATGTTTTCCTCATTCCCCTCCATTCAGGTCACTGAAGATTTCATTAAAACTCACATTTCCTAAAGTTTCCCAGGATTGAAGGCATCATAATTTTTGCAGGTATTGCTTTTACAGGAGTTTTAGTAGTAAATACTGTAAAAAGAATATATTTGCTCTTTATTGTGCCTGTGTTTTCACAGTTGAGTCATGTTGACTTTTATTTTTAATGGAGGCTAGCTGCAAGTTTTTAACTTGGCACTGCAAGTGCATCTGCCTCAAAAGCTAGCCTACCTTGGACAAGCACTAAATGAGATGGATTCCTCTTTCAGCTTCCATGATGTTCTGTTTCATGCACTCAGATGAAGAAACTGTTCATGCTTTCTGTAATGGTTTTCATCAACTTGTTATAGTTTGCCAAGAACAGTAAATGCCACACCTGTCATTCAGCAGATGCAAGAACACAGAGAGGCAGTGACTGGTTCAAGGTGAATATTTGATGGTTACTGAGGACCCACCTCTGTTTCATTTCTACAGAGATCAAACCAGTCATAAGTCTACATATGCAGTACTTACTGGCTGCTTTATGTCTTGTGATGAAAAGTGTGAGGCTTTCCATTCCAAAGAGAGCCTTAGGAGGGGATGTGTGCTAAAAGGTTGTGATGGTTTGGGANCATGAAATCATAGGCTCTGAGTTTACTTAACTAGCAGGGCTGAGTTCTTTGGGTTATAGTAAATAGTTCTGAATGTCAGCTTGATGCACAGTAACTGCAAAAAAAAAAAAAAAAAAAAGGATAAAACAAATGTTGGGAATTGTTATGAAATAAATGAAAAGCCAAAAAAAACCCCAAGCCATTATGCCACCATCTCAGTGTAGGGTATTCATTTATCTTGAATACAGCTGACAGTTCTGCTTCTCACATTTCAAATATGATGTAAATGAAATTGAAACAGTGAAGACAAGAGCAGCAGAGATGCTGAGAGGAATGAAAAGTCTTCCATATGAGAAACAAATAAGTACAAATTTCTTCATGCTGATGAAGAGATAATAGAAGATGAGTGTTTTATAGGTGGCACATCTATGATATTGAGAATGTCTGAAGAAAAGGATCTTCCCATGCAGAATCAAGGGAGCATGAAGTGAAAGTAGCCATTTCAAAACAGTAAGAATAACTATTTCTTTGTATCATCTCTTTGACAACTTGTGCCAATGCTCAGTGACCCTCAGTACCTCTTGTGTTTCAGTTTGTGCCCAGTGCTTCTTGTCTTGCCACCTGGCATCACTGAAGTGAGCCTGGCTTCATCATCTTTGCACCCTCCCTTCAGAAATTTATAGACAACAAAAAAGATGCTCCTGAGCTTTCTCTTCTCTAACCTAAAGAGTCAGCTCTCAATCCCTCTCTGAGGGAGATGCATGGTCTTAAGTCTCTTCATCATCTTCATGGCCTCTCTAGAATTCATAGAATGGTAAGGTTGGAAGGGACCTCAACGATCATCTAGTTCCAAACCCCTGCCATAGGCAGGGACTCCTCCCACTAGTACAGGTTACTCAAGGCCTCAGCCAACCTGGCCTTGAACACCTCCAGGGAGGGAGCAGCCACAACCTCCCTGGGCAACCTGTGCCAGTGTCTCACCACCCTCACTGTAAAGAACTTCCTCCTAATATCCAGTTTCAATCTCCCCTCTGCCAGTTCAAACCCATTGCCCCTTGTCCTGGCATTGCAAGACCTTGTCAATAGTCCCTCCCCAGCCTTCCTGTAGGCCCCCTTCAAATGGCAACAAATCAAACAGATGTCCCCACATAGCTTCACACACTGACTTTTTTTTTCTTGCTTGAAAACCAAACACAGTGTCAGTCACTGAGTGCACCAAAAGAACTGCAGTCTATTGGCCCACAATCTCTGACACTGAGGTGCCTGTAAGTGTAACAGTGACTAGTCTGATCTATGCAGTTAGGCACAGCTTAGTGATAAGGTGTATAAAGGAATCTTAGCATTGCTCCACAGGAGCCAGGAAACTGCAAAATGAATGCTGTAAGTCTGTTCTGTCTCCCTTCTGTATAAACCAGCTGGGATCTAAAACTGACTGTACTTCTTTTTTTGTTTTTTCCTTCTCTTTTCAAAACTCTTGTACCATATTGCCTTGCTAAAAGCTCCAAAAAATTTGCTCAGTGTCAAGGAAACACTGAGTGTTCATGGGTTGGATAGCATTGCCATATTTACACACAGCTGTCAGTGATGTACAAGTATGAGGTGTGCCTAAGTGATAATATAAGCATGTATTATTAATCTTACAGCCACAGGTTCAGGATAGCATTAGTAGAGGTGTAGTGGAATCAAGCAAAATATCACATTGGGAGTGACCAGAATATTGAGGGTGACCAGAATATGGGGGTGACCAGAATATTGGGGGTGACCAGATGCTGCAGAATCAGACATCAAGGATCGCTAGGTGTGGGGGGATGGATGATGCGAGACAGGGTCAACCACGACACCAATTTGGTGCATCCAAGATCGCCCCTTTATTGCAGCAAGTCAGCATGGACTTACACAGGATAGACCCTGGTCACACACTGCATTCTCTCTCTGGTTACAGGCAGCTCTTCCTGAGCTGTTCACACACACACTGATAAAGAAAGGCCTTCAATACGGTCACCGCCAGGCATCCTGTTTTACAGAATCATAGAATGGTAATATTGGAAGGGACCTCAGGGATCATCCAGTTCCAACCCTCTGCCATAGGCAGGGACACCTCCCACTACCACAGGTCACTCAAGGCCTCTTCCAACCTGGCCTTGAACACCTCCAGGGAGGGAGCAGCCACAACCTCCCTGGGCAACCTGTGCCAGTGCCTCACCACCCTCACTGCAAACAACTTCCTCCTAACATCCACTTTCAATCTCCCCTCTGCCACTTCAACCCATTGCCCCTTGTCCTGGCATTACAANGAGGCATTTTATCCTTGTTGCAAATTGGTGGATTTGTTGCCTATTCATTATGTTAAATTATGGCTCCTTAATACAGAAAAATTCTCTAGGGTTGAGTAAACTGTGGGGAAATATGCTAATAAGATATATGCTAATATATAATGATATATGATAATATGTACTATACTAATATGTAATATGATAATATGTAATAAGAATATGCTAATATCTTATAACATGAAATTATCCTGAAACCAATCACATTAATAAAGATGTTTACCTGTGTGCATCAAGGCAAGCTCATATGTCCAGCGCTACTTTTGAGCTGGGTAATGCCATGAAAAAGGTATTATGCCTGCAGACCTGGTCAAAGCAGAGTGACAACTTGCATTAGCTATGATTTAATGTGATTACGGGAGGAATTGCCAGACAGCTACTCAACACACAACTGCCTGGCCAGATAAGGCTCGTGTAGCGGAAGGGGTAATTAGCTACTGCGAGACGATATTATAAAAGTATCAATATATAGTTTATTAATATTAAATAATCGGAACTCGCACCACCCCAGCCACCATTTAATAACAATAACAGGCTCTTTGCAACGTTATGGAAACTATATACAGGTTATAACAGGATCTGGAAATAACTANTGACCCCAGACCCCAGACTTAGTGGCGCCAGGTCCTTTGTCCCTTTTCCTGCGGTTGCTCTCCCCAAAACAGAAGGAGGGAGAGCAGAAAAAAAAATGTCCTGGGTAAGCCAGGACATTCACAAGCCTAATTTGGCCTGTTTAGGCCTACCACGACAGCTAGTGCAGATTAGAAATAAGAAGCTATAAAGGCAAAAGCATCTGTGGAAGGAGGTGGATAGTAGACACCTACAGGGAAATGCACTCTGGTATTAGCACAGGAAGGCCACCTAACATCTCTCTGTTCTCTAAGATGATTTCAGTGCAATGACTCTCTCCTTGTCCTGCCATACTATAAATATATATAAATGAAAGTCTAACCACATACCATGAAACCTATACTTTGGACTGTAGTTGCAGCTCTAATCTCTGATTGCTCTAAGATGCACAACAGACACACACAACTGCTCTGTGAACAATATCCCATCTGCTCTGAAGCAATCAAAATATTTTTGTGACTTTCAGCTGCCAAACTGCAATGGGGAACCAATTCCTTCTGAAGGAAAGAACTCTAATATAAGAGTCAGGGCAAAAAGAAAAAAATCAAAGGAAGTCAGGGATGAAATGATAGAATAAAATAAGTAAACACTCAAGAAAGAATGGGAATTGCAATTTCCACTTTTTCATAAAAGCATTGCAAATTCTAACTGCCACCAAGGACCATCAAAGAAACAGTGTGTCTGTTTTAGCAGTTATTAGGCTAAGCAATGTGGAAGTAGGAATTAAAGCTGCTGTACCAGTTCCTGAGGATTTCACCTTACAGAGTAAATTGTCAAAGGACAAGGAAGGTGTATTCCTGTCTGTAACAAACTATGGTCTCATAGGCACTTTTTTGTTTCATTCCAGCTGACAAATAAATGACAGGCAGCATTTCACTGTGCTTGAAACATAGACAATTACTCACTTGCTCCTTAAAAGCAAATATCTGGTTCTGTCTGGAATAGCAGTTGGAGCCTGTCCTTCTAAAATAGTGAGATTTACATCTGAAGCATCAGTTCTGGAGTTTAGCAGGTCTAATATTCCTAATTAATGAGGTTTTGCTAAGGCACAGCAATTTATGTGTGCTAACTTTGTGGTAACCTCTGTAGTGTGACAAAGATGTGGGGCAGCAGAGTGGTGCCACATGTCTGTCTACAGAAGTAAAACAAGTTCACAGTGTAAGTAATACTATGGGAAAAGGCAATTGCTGGAACAGTTTGACCACATAAACTCGGCCACTGTAACAATTTTAATGAACTGTGCAGCAGTGGTGTCCCTTTTTATAATATGCAATTTTATACTTGTGATTTAGTATGAACTTTTGAAACAGAGGTTTTCTAGAGGCTGATTCTCTGCATCTGCATCACACTGCAGTGTGTGAAGTGATTAGGCAAAGATATTGTAGCGTGTACTCAAGTTCATTCCTCTCCAAGATAGCATTTAAGCCCTTGTTCACCCTTAAAGGGTAGTGCAAATGGGATTTGGAGTTCAATAGAAGCTGAATAGCACATGGAGTTCTTTCACTTTGGCAAGCTGTATCCCCCAGGTGTAAGTAGAAGATTTTTGCATCTATAGTTTTTGACAAGCACTTGTCCTTATTTTATACCAACATGAAATCACTGCCAGCTAAGCCATTCCCAGTTAAGTGAATGTGATGCTAAACCCCTAAATCTATACTCTTCTATCCAATTGTTATTAACTTGGTGTTTTCTTTCTTTCTGTTTTCCAGACAGAACCTTGCATCAGTTATTATGAAATACAGAAGTCAAGTGGAATATCTATTGCAAAATGAGGTATTTGTTCTCAGTTTGTTCTACAAGAAAAGCATTAGCTTCTACTTGAAAGGTATCTAGTAATTAACCTGTCTCAAAGGCAATTAAGGAAGAGTTTTAATTAAGACTGTTTAACCTGACTTTGAAAGGATATAAATTCTCTTAAAACATGGTTTGAGATTAGTAAGAAAGTGCTAGGAAGTTAAAATATCAAAAGTGACTGCATCCAAGTGTCAAGGAATGTGTAAGTAAAAAGTAAAAGTAGGTTAGCAGTCCCATGTTTGGAATCATTAAAGATGTTTGTGGCTGCTCCCTCCCTGGAGGTGTTCAAGGCCAGGTTGGATGAGGCCTTGAGTGACCTGTACTAGTGGGAGGTGTCCCTGCTTATGGCAGGGGGTTGGAACTGAATGATCCTTGAGGTCCCTTCCAACCTTACCATTCTATGATTCTATATACTACATCTGCAAGTTCTGTTGCTGATGTTGCAAGCTCACAAGCCATATGTTTACAGATGGACCTGTTTAGCTTGAAAGGAGGCTAAGAGGAGACCTCATCACTCTTCACAGCCACCTAAAGGGATGTTGTGGAGAGGCTGGTGCTGGTCTCTTCTCACAGGTATCAGTGACAGAAAAAGAGGGAATGGCCTCAAAGTGTGGCTGGGTAGGTTTAGACTGGACATTAGGAAACATTTTTTCATGGAAAGAGTGGTCAGACATTAGAATGGGCTGCCCAGGGAGGTGGTTGAGTCACCAGTCCTGGAGGTGTCTAAAGGTTGTTTGGATGTGGTGCTTGGGGTTGTGGTTTAAGGAGAATCTTGTAGAGTAGGGATATCAGTTGGACTTGGTGATCCTGAGGGACTTTGCCAACCTGAATGTTTCTGTGATTCTGTGATACTTCAGATATATATTCAAGCATGTGATAGCTTGCAGGAATAGATTTAAACAACAAAATTTATAACAGCTTTATTTTAAAGTGTTATGGGCTGCCAATTGAATGTTGCATGCCTGAAGGAAAAATCTCTTTGGAAATCTTCTTTACTAACTAGTGTTTTATGGATGAATGTTTAATGCTTATTTGAGTGGCAGCTTGAAACCAAATGGCTATTTGAGGTTCAAGTTATGACATTAACTGACTTTTGTAGGGTCTGGAGCTAGAAAGAAAATAAAAGACTAGAAAAATCAATGAATACTGATGTAGCTTTGAGATATTCCCTTTCAGGGTTACAACTCATTATGCAGCTTCCTTTCAACTATATGTTAAAGCATAAAATTAATATTTTGTTTCATATCTGTCACCTGTCATTCAAGTCCGTATCTTAATCTTTAAGTCTCCCTCCCTGGAGGTGTTCAAGGCCAGATTGGACGAGGCCCTGAGTGACCTGGCCTTGAACATCTCCAGGGAGGTTGTGGAGCACAGAAGACCTCCAGGGAGGTTGTGGAGCACAGAATCACCCAACGTGATCAAAGATCACGTTGGGTGATTCTGTGCTCCACAACCTCCCTGGGCAACCTGTGCCAGTGTCCCACCACCCTCACTGCAAACAACTTCCTCCTAACATCCAGTCTAAATCTTCCCTCTGCCACTTCAATTGCCCCTTGTCCTGTCATTACAAGACCTTGTCAGTAGTCCCTCCCCAGCCTTCCTGTAGGCCCCCTTCAGATACTGGAAGACATCTTTGATGCTTTTGTTCTGAAAAATCCAAATTTAAAAGCTGTTGACCCATGCCTAGCTACAAAGTAAAAAGGTGGTTTGATACTGTGTAGGTATTTGCTGAACTTCCCTCTGTAAGCAGCTTCCCAAAGGATAATATTTAGTGTATAAAATGTGCTGCAGTCATAACCATTTGGAAAACTGAGATCTCCAAGCTCAAAGGTGCATATGTATTTCTCTCCTGAAGCAGACCCATCAGTGTAGTTATTCATACTCAGTTGGAATTTTATGACCTAAGGTAAGATCCTGAATTCACAGAAATCTCTAATCTCAGCATTAATGAGGCATTGCAATCCACCCTCTGCAACTGAAGCTCTGTAGGTATTCCTCAGACCTATAATGAAGCACTCCTAAATTTGTTTATGCTAAAGATTTTTACCTTGGGTAAGCAATTACTTGAGATCATTAACTTTTTATGAAGAGAAGACAGGACATTTTTCAAACATGCTACCCAGCAAATATGCAGATGTTGCTCTAGAGCTGAATTTCTCTACAGTTTGGGTTGGTTGTTTTTTAACAAAGTCTTGTCCACACAGGGACACTCAAAGTTCATATGAATTAATTAAAAGAGTAGGATTGCAAGTTAAAGACAGAGGTCAGACTGTCATCTGAATTAATCTGTTTTCACTCAGAGGCATCAGAGTGTAGTTCAAACCTATAATAGCTAAAACTAGGATTACTACTTTGCTTTAATAAATGGCTTGAAAAATTATGGAGCTGCAATGTAGCAAGTTAGAGATAAATAGTAAAGAAAGCAAAAAACTAAGAACTCTTCATTTGTTCTTTGAATCCTTGCTTGCTTATTTTCTCTAACATCTGGTTAGAGTCCTTTAAGAAGGTTTAAAACTGGGGTGATTTTAATTTCCCCCTATCCAAAGGTCACACAGGAATAATTTTAGGTGGCTTTTCAAAGCCAGAACTCACATCACTGGGAACATCTGATTCACCACAATCTGCCCTCAGCACACACTGCATTTTAATGCACAGGACTTGCTTAAGTTCCATGCTCAGCTGGAACTTCCTTAAGTATTCAGCAATGTGCTCCTTCAAAGTAGCTGCTGTGTAAACAAAGTCTGCAGTGTAGTAGCTTCTATAAAACATTAAGTACCTTGCTTATTAATCTCTACATTTGTGTATGTTATACAGAAATAGAAACCTTCCTCAAGGTATCCAACTGTCTTTGTGGAACAGCATATGTATGCATTTGTAAAAATGTACAAACTAATTTCTTTTGTTTTGTTTTTTTTTTTGTTTTGTTTTGATTTTGTTTTCTTTGATTACTTTTCGTGATATCTACTGCTCCAAAATTTCCCTGCAGGAATGTGTCTTTATAGGCATAAAGTCCCTTGTAGTAATAATCTCTATACAATTATGGGGAATAAAAAGCAAAATGCTAAATTAAAATATATTTGAATGGAAAGTAGAATTGTAATTGACAGAACATTAGGGGTTAGAAGGGACCTCCAACAGTCACCTAACCCAACCCCCTGCCAGAACAGAATCACCTGGAGTGGGTCATGCAGGATCCTCATCCAGGTGAGGTTTGAATATCTCCCTACAAGGAGATTCCACAACCTCTCTGGGCAGCCTGTTCCAGTGTTTTGTCACTCTCAAAAAGCTTTTCCTTATGTTCATGTGCAACCTCCACTGCTCCAGCTTGCACCCGTTGCCCCTTGTCCTATCATTGGCTATCACTGAGCAGAGCCTGCTATGTCCTCCTGACACTGCTATTCACATCTTTATAAACATGAATGAGGTCAGCCCTCAGGCTCCTCTTCTCCAAGCTAAAGAGCCCCATCTCCCTCAGCCTTTCCTCAGAAGGGAGACATTCCTTTCCCTTCATCATCTTTGTGACTCTGCACTGAATCCTGAGGTCCTTCTTGAACTGAAGGGCCCAGAACTGGACACAATATTCCAGATGTATTCTCACCAGGGCAAAGTAGATTTGAAAAGATTTCCAAGATTGAGTGTATGTGTGTGTGTGTATATGTGTGTGTGTATATATATATACACATATACATATATGTATATGTGTATATACATACATGTATATATATATGTAGGTATATGTGTATATACATATATGTGTATATATATATATGTATTTATATATATGTATACACACACATATGTATGTATTTTTTTTTCAACAACTGCATACTAAAACCAGTATGTGTAGTGCCTTGGTTTTTAGTGTTCTACATGATAACAAAGCACAGAGAGCAAATCCTGCAACAGTTCAATTTCAAAAAGCCTACATAGTAAGAAAGAACTATGAAAGAAAGCAAATGTTCTCTTTGTCAATTGGCAAAAGGGTGAATCTCTCCTCAGACCCCACCTGCAGTCCTGTGTGCAGTTCTGGAGCCCCCAGCACAGGAAGGACATGGAAGTGTTGGAGCGGGTCCAGAGGAGGCCACCAAGATTCTCAGAGAGCTGCAGCAGCTCTGCTGTGAGGACAGGCTGAGAGAGTTGGGGCTGTGCAGCCTGCAGAAGAGAAGGCTTCCAGGAGACCTTAGAGTAGCCTTCCAGGATCTGAAGGGGCCACAGGAAGGCTGGGGAGGGACTATTGACAAGGTCTGGTAATGCCAGGACAAGGGGCAATGGGTTTGAAGTGTCAGAGGGGAGATTGAAAGTGGATGTTAGGAGGAAGTTGTTTGCAGTGAGGGTGGTGAGACACTGGCACAGGTTGCCCAGGGAGGTTGTGGGGCACAGAATCACCCAGTGTGATCTTTGATCACATTCTGTGCTTCTGTGCTCCACAACCTCCCTGGAGGTGTTCAAGGCCAGGTTGGATGAGGCCTTGAGTAACCTGTTCTAGTGGGAGGTGTCCCTGCCTATGGCAGGGGGTTGGAGCTAGATGATCTTTGAGGTCCCTTCCAACCTTACCATTCTATGATTCCGTTAATCAACTTGAGACCAAAGTAGGCTCTAAAGTTCTGAAGTGATCACAGTCAGCCTTTTTCACTTTAGAACCTCTAATATGGAAAGATATTATCATCTCTAAGTCCTAAAAACCAACCCAAACAGCTTCTATTTAAAGGAATTCTGACTACCAAATGCTTGGGGATATTTGATAAGGTTGATTCCTACTTCAGTTCTGCTCAAGGCAGGTAATAAAGAATTAGTAATCTCAGTATATTATTATATTTATTGTGTTAATGAGAGATGTTAACCTCAGTGCAGTCTGCATGTAGACCTTAAGTTTGGAAATAGAAAATTTGTCTGGGTACAATTTCTCTTTTTCAGGTGTGGAATGGATGAGTTAGAGAAATGGTTTTATCAGTACACAGACATGCTGTACCCCACTTAAAGAAACCTTTATCAGTACTGAAACATGGAGAATATTTATAGGGCTTCAACTTATTCTGAGAGTGCATTTTAAGGTTTAATGAAGTGATACAACTGTGCAGGGAACCCATGAATAATTTTATTTATTTTCCTGAACATGGAGTACTTGATATTTGAAGATTGCACTTCCCTTCCTTTAGGATCTAGTTGGTTTCTTTTTTTCCTTGAATTCCCCAAAGTACTTCATCCAGAGTTCTTTTAAATACAGTAACATTTAAAGATCTAAGTTTATAATCAATAATGTTTAATAGTTTGAAACATATATACATATATATGTGTTTTGCAGAAAAGCTGGATGCAGAAGTACATAGTCCACAGGTGTCAGATTATGCAGCCTCCCACAGAGTCACTATTTTTAGGAAGAACAAGGCTGCCTGCCAGCTCTCACTGAGATGGGGAGGAGACAATAGTGAGGAAAAAAATGCATAAGGTCATAAAAAGTTGAGAAAGTTTGCCTGTCCTTTAGGTTCAGATTTCCTCAGAGGTTTTGTTGCAGTGCTTTTATGCTCATAAAGCTCAGATAAGTCAATGGTTTGCCTCAAAATAAGTCTTAGGTACCTACTTTGTCACTATTTTTTAACAAGGAAGAAATTTTGACTTCAACTAAAATTATGTTATCCTTAGAAAACTTCATCACTAGCAATTTCAGCATAGCCAGGCTGATGGATGATTGTCCTGAGAGGGCATCAATCCTGCCAGGCTGCTTTAACCCTTGCTCTCCTCCTCCTGTTGTGGGTCTGGGAGTTGTAGTAGATTGAGCAAACAATGGAGCAGCAAAGCCTTGAGGGCTTGGAGCTCAGCACCACCTGTCAGGTGTCTGCTGCTGCCCCTCAACCTGCCTGCATGGTCACAGGATGCACGAAGCTTTGAATTCATTGGGCAGAACAGTGATGCCTCTGCCCATTAACCAGTTTCATTTGCAAAATGGTCTATTTAATGGGGATGATTTAGCACCCACAGCCTTCCTGCCCTTTCCTGCCCTTTCCTGCCCTTTCCTGCCCTTTCCTGCCCTTCTGCACTGACCCTCCACCAGCAACAGTACCCCATTCACAGCCCCTTAACTGGGAATTGTTGCAGCCACCTATTTGCAGCTTTCAGCAGCAGCTCAGCTCTTCTCTCCTTCCCTCTACCTGGAATATTTTGTATTTTACCTGGAATATTTTGTATTTATGGTGAGTTTTGGAAGCCTCCTTAGGAGGCTTCCAAGGAAACTTACTCAGGGACCAAGGCATCCTGANCCAAATTAACATTCATACAGAAATGAATAATCATAATTCATAACAGATTATTAGTATCTGTATCAATTGTGTGTTTGAATTTTGATGGAGCAGATAGGATTTTGTACATACTGACTGGCATAAATGTCATGGCAAGGTGTTTCTGATAAAAGTTATGTGACATCTGGTTGGGTTTGTTTTAGTTGTTGTTTGGGTGAGGTTTTTTATTTTCTCTCTTTCTTGCCTGCCAACAGCATACAGTTGATAATGTGATTGAAGCAGCTAAAGCAATCTGCAGCATTCTCTGCTTCGTGGAAACCAGAGATATCACTGATGCAGTCAAGAAACTCCGTGCACTGCCACTGGTGGAACTACAGGTAAAAGATGCCAGCTGATGTCCTGTTTTTCTAATTAAATCTGAAGCTTGATTAAATATCACTAACTTTGTGATTGATCACAGGATGTCAGGGGTTGGACCCAAAGAGATCATCCCCCTGCCAGAGCAGGACCAGGCAATTTAGCTCAGGCCACACAGGAACACATCCAGACAGGCCTTGAAAGGCTCCAGAGAAGGAGACTCCACAACCTCTCTGGGCAGCCTGTGACAGTGCTCTGGGACCCTTACAGTCAAGAAGTTCCCCCTTGTGTTGAGCTGGAACCTCCTGTGCTGCAGCTTCCATCCATTGCTCCTTGTCCTATCCCAGGCAGCGAGTGATTGAGGTCATTGTACTATCTTAGTGCATTAAGTATCACAGTATCACCAAGATTGGAAGAGACCTCAAAGATCATCAAGTCCAACCCATTCCCACAGACCTCAAGACTAGACCATGGCACCAAGTGCCACGTCCAAACCTGCCTTGAACACCTCCAGGGACGGTGACTCCACCACCTCCCTGGGCAGCCCATTCCAGTGGGGAATGACTCTCTCAGCGAAGAACTTTCTCCTCACCTCCAGCCTAAACTTCCCCTGGTGCAGCTTGAGACTGTGTCCTCTTGTTCTGGTGCTGGTTGCCTGAGAGAAGAAAGCAACCTCCTGCTGGCCACAGCCACCCTTCAGGTAGTTGTAGACAGCAACAAGTAGGGACATAATGAAAAAGAAAAGATTGTTGACAGTGTCTGAGAGAGGAGCAACAGAGGGCTTGTTCTGTGTTTAACTGATGTGCTCTTCGGGTTGTTTGTTCTTATTCCCACTAGATGTGCAAATCTCTGTTTTGCCACATCACCTGCTTACCAAATCCTGCCATTTCATGTATTTAGTATGGATTGTTAACAATAACCCCCCCTTTCTTTCTGTAAACATTGCTTCTGTTATGAAGTTTTCAGATAGAAGTGTCTCTGCTATTTGTGCAAAGAAAATCTAGCATCAGGCAGTCCTGATTTTAGCCGAAATATTCATTCTTAAAACACCAAAGTGGATTTTCCAAGGGTTACTTTCATGAACTGGGACTACTTTGGAGGACAGCATCTGTTCCCGGCTTTGTCTTTGGATGCTTTTGTATGACCTTGGTCAAGTCACTGTGACCTGATTTACAAAAGTCCTGAGCACCAAAAGATTCTTTTGAAGTCAGCATCTTGAAAATATAGGTGCTTAGCAAATTTGAAAATCAAGCCATTAATCACTTGGATTTAGTCTAATGTAACTTTAAGTCATGCTAATTCTTTCCAATCCTAATGACATCCTCATGAAAAAATATTATTTAGAAGAACAGCCCAAACTGGGCAAGATCCATTGCCAGCTTATTCTTTCTCTTTATTGCTGGTTTGTTGTTTTTTTTTTTCCTTTAGCCCATGAGTTGTGATGTGTATAAGAACACCTAGGACAGGAAAGTAAACAGTGGGATGATTAGTGTTAGCTGAGTTAACTAATGAATGTTAGCTAGAAACATGTCTAACTGCATAAGTGGAACTTATTTATGTCTGATAAGCATTTTGGGTCCCAAACTATGAGTGAGGAAAGGTAGCACAATTCTTTCTATGGCATTTCTTGTGTCCTGGGAGTGATACCTTCCAAATGAATTCTACACTGTCATACATACCCAGCAAATCCCTGCACTGTGCTTCTGGAACAGAGGTCACTAGAGAGCAAACATTGCTGCGTGGCCCTGGGCAGAGCCAGCTGTGGCCTTCTGAAATTGGTTATACAAATGCTGTCTCTCTGAAGGCTGGCAAGTATTGTTAAGGAACAATCTGCAAGAGACAACACAGGTCTAGGTTGGTTTTTTTTTGCTGTTGCTTAGAGCTGACAACCTGATTCACCTAAATGCCTTCTCTCGGTTCCCTGCTAGGTCATGACTCGCGGTAAATCTTGTTTCTTTAAGAGTTACTCTTCTGGGTGAATTCTAGGATAAATGGGTCTGTGCTAGCACACATTTTATCTGCCAGGTCAAGTTAAATGGACAGAAGAATACCTTCATTTAAGAAAACTTCTTCCTGTGTGTTAGAGGGCAAATTCAGAAGATAAAGAGATAAAAGTAGTAATAAGGGATTCGTGTGATCAACTTTTCAATTAGAACCCAGGCTGTCCTGAGACACATCAGGCAGAGCAGCATCTTGCCCTTGAGAACAGTATTTTGTTAGCCCAGCTCTTTCTTAAGAGATAGATAAAGAGCTTAGTCTGTGTGGTGGGTTTACACCACTCAAACTTCTGGGATTTACTCCCAAAAGGTAAATTAACACACTACTCAGAATTTGGAAGTAAAATGAAATTACTGTTTACAAAAGTAGGCTAAATATAAAGGGTAGTAAACATACAACTACATATGTGTATATACAAGTAGAAAATAGCCCAGCTAACCCTCCTCTCCCCCTGCACAAAGCCCAGGCATCCCCTGGACAAAGCCCAGGCTGCTGCAACATTAGCTCTTTCTTCTTACCTAACCAATGATTGACAGAGAGCAGGCAAGGCCAGAGGGAGAGACAGTGGGAAAAACAAGCAAGCAAGCAAGAAAGCAAGAACACTCTGAACTCCCAACTATATAAAAAAATAACAAGCCAATGAAATGGGGTAAATATATCTGTTGTATTTCATTCAGTCTTTTTAGGGAACTACATCCCTTGGACTGTCTAATTCTCTGGAAAAAAAATATTTACAATTAAGAGACTAGTCTTAAGCTGTAACAGTCTACTAAAAATAGAGAGAGGACAGTAACACAACATTTTTTTCTTTAAAGAGTAATTAGAGCAGAAGAAATATATTTGAACTGATTTGTTTAAAAAGGTTTACTTTTCAGTCAAGAGAAATTTAGTGGTTTTTTTGTCTTTGAGTGCTGAGGTCAGCTCTGTGAACCCAGCGTGTAAAGTGCCTCCTGTGACTGGCTTATGTTTAGTTTACTGAGGGTGCCTGAGTCCATTTTCAACCCCATCCTCTCAGAATTCCAGCAAAGAGATAGGTACAGTGGTCAAAAAGCTTTGTCACTTCATATCAGTGTGTCCTGTCCTGAGCAGTCAGAAAGCCCCATATGTCATGCCATGAAGAATAATGTAACAGGATAAACCCAAACAGTACAGCTCATCTTTTTCCAGTCTGAAGTTTCTGTTGATACTCACACTGGCTGCTGCTTCTCTTCTGAGTTACTATCATCCAAATACTGCTTTTATTTTAGAGATGACATGGAACTGTTTGAGTGGGT
>WBNM01038885.1:0-11144 GCA_013399055.1 Ramphastos sulfuratus
AGGGGACTGGAACATCTTTGTTATACAGGGGAAAGACTGAGAGAGCTGTGTTTTTTTCAGTCTGGGAAAGAGAAATCTGAGGGGGCATCTCATCAGTGCTGATCAATACTTGCAGGGTGGATGTCAGGAGGATGGGGCCAGTCTTTATGCAGTGGTGCCCAGTGACAGGACAACATATAATGGGCACAAACTTGCACATAAGAAGTTCTATCTAAACATGAGGAGGAACTTCTTTAAGGGTAATGGAACACTGGAACAAGATTTCCAGAGAGGTGGTGGAGTCTCCGTCTCTGGAGACATTCAAAACCCACCTGGACATGCTTGTGTGTGACCTTCTCTAGGCAAACCTGCCTTGGCAGAGGGGTTAGATTAGATGATTTCCAGAAGTCCCTTCCAACCTCTACCATTCTGTGATTCTGTGAGTTAAACTGGTGATTCACAGTGCTTGTCCTGAGCGAGAACACACAAATCTTGAAAAACATTCCCCTAGATGAGGTTACTAAAGGCCTCATCCAACCTGGCCTTGAACACCTCCAGAGAGGGGACATCCACAACCTCCCTGGGCAACCTCTTACAGTGTCTCACCACCCTTACTGTAAACCTTCCACTCTGTCTGATTTCTTCCGTTCTGTTTGTCCCCTAAAAGGAGCCTGTGCTGGCAATAAAATAGCAGGGTAATAGACATGGAGAACTCAGACAGCTCTTTAATTGCAATAGACAAACAGAAGTAGTCAAAGATTGTCTTGCTAACATCTACTTAAATGCAATTAGTTCATATTATTTTGCTTTGCCATCTTCTCTAATTTAATTTAAATACCAAAATACACACAGAGAAACAAAACCAAAATCATAATAGCATCACTCCAAGTTCCCGCTGTCATCAGATCTTCTCCTCTCTCTTCTCCTTACGTTCAGGGACAAGCAAGACTCTCACCTCTGAACCCTTCTGCCTGTGGTCATGGCTGCGGCTCATGTTTCTTCTTGAATGTGCAGAGATCTTGCTGTCAGTAACTGATTCCTGAAGGTCTTAGTTGGAAAAGATTGATTTTGCTAATGATAGCTTGGCATCTGACAGCTTCTACAGAAATCAATAGGAGTTCGATGTCTCACAGTTTTAAAACTTATGGCACTCATTTGCAGGCTTAATAGGGATTGAAATGCTTGACTTCGTGGCCCCTTGCATCTGTTGGAGGTAGATGCCCACTGTCACACATTAAGACCTGTGCTGTAGGTATGGCTATGAGGCACCCTGCCAGGAAAACCAAGTCTTGGAGCAGAAAACCCCAGCCGCTCGCTGGGATTTTGTAAGTAAAAGCTTGAGTGGAGCATTGATGTTCCCCTCTTTCTTGGCCTCCAGGCTGTGTTTTGGTGAACTCTTAATCCTCTGTGGAGCTGAAAAGGTCAGAACCCTCTTGTATCTTTACAGATAATGGGTTCTTCAATCTGGCTGACAAACCAGAACAAGGGCCAGAAGCTGGAAGCAGAGTTACTACTTGGCAAAATGATAAATCAGTTGTGTTTTTAGCAGCAAGGAGGACGAATCATGGGAAGAGCTTCCCAGGATGATACATTGCTAGAAATTTGAATAGGATGATCTTCTAAACAATGTCACTCTGCAGACAGCAGTGTTCCTTTGGCCATTAGCCAAACAGCAGCCACCTGGCATACTGCAGAGCTTGCTTTCCCCAGCTTGTTGGTCCCAAAGCATCCTCTCTCGCCATGGTGGAGAGCACACACTCCTCTCTCCAAGCTTTCAGTGTGTTCTGCTGAGCTTTGCCTTTGGGCCCCCGAGTTGGCATCCTCGTTACCCAACACAACAGGTAACTTTCTCTCCTGAGTTTTGTTTTATGATCACTGGAGGGATGACAGTTTGAAGGCAGAGTCCTCTGAGCCACTTTGGACTGTGACTGTAGATGGCCTACACTGACTGTGCTGGCTGGAAATCTGGAGAAGGAGGGGTGAGCAACTCATTGTGGATGCAGAGCACTCTGCAGGACCAGTGACTGAGGTCACAGCTATTGGCCATACTGGAGCCTAGCAGAATGGTTTCCTTGCCCGTGGTATCTCCACTCTTGGAGATTTTCAGAATTTATGCGAACCAGGCCCTGAGAAACCTGGCCCGACTCAGAGGCTGACCCTGTTTTGACCAGGAGTTTGGGCTACAGACCACCAGAGGTTTCTTCAAGCCTAAATTTGCTTGTGATGTTTTATGAGAGCAGAAGTGAAAATCTGGTAATGATTTTAGGACCCAGAGTTCCAAGGAGTTAAACCAAGGAAACCCGCAGCTGAAGTCCACCCAGAAAGCCTGGCTTGGTCCCTATATCCCATTCTTCTTTCCTAACTCTTATGCTGAGTGTTGAACTTGGATGAACGTTGAGAATCCTTAATGTTCTGCTACAGCACACTGATCTGATTTATGGGTCCATCCTCTGGATGGAAGCAGAAATATTAAAGGATGTCCTTGACTGTGTTGTGGTCACCCTTGAGTCTTCAAACCCCATTTCAGTAAAGCTGACCTTGTTGTTAGCTTGGGGACTCCTACTGCTGAGAGCTTCATTTTGGCACCCCACCCATTGTGGCCTTTAGTGGAAGGGGACTTCTTAATCTTGATTTGGTGCATGTCCATTTGATGTGTAAAGAAGAAACTGAATCGTTGATTTCTCTACCTTCTATTTCATTAGCTTTTGAGAAACCAGTGAAATAGGTCATTATCTTGGATATGGCTTTGTGTATTTCAGAAGAGTTCTCCAGTGTCTTACCTGTTCTTTCCTTGACAGCATGACTTGCAGCATCTTCTTTTGAGCTTTTCCTGAAAAGTCTTTTACTCCATACTTGCCCGTGCCACTGTCTGCTGTCCTTTCTGTTCCTGGAGTTCCCTGGTATCGTGTGGTGGCTGGGGTTTCACACATGGCAGTGGCAGCCCTCCCCTGCAGCCCTCAAGCTTACTTGCTCACTTGAAGACTCTTTTGGTATGGTTCCTACTTGCTGTCATCTCTAGCTGTGTGGCAATGCAAGAAAAAGAAACGTAAGAAAGAAAAATAGTGAGCTGTGTAGATAGTGAAAGGAGTTACAGGATGATTCCCACGTGGGAGAGAAGCAGGAGCCAGATGGCCAGATGGCCTGGAAAAAAAAAAGATGGAAGGGAGCAGTCTGTTCAAAACAAGGCTGTACATCATTTGTGTTATGTTAATGCTCTGTCCATGTTATGGTATAGAAGTAGCTCTGGCTGCAAAGAAGGGGATTCTGCATGCCCCAGTAGGGTCTGGCCATGTTTCTCTACATGGCTGAGCAAGAGCTGGGACCCTGGCGCTGACTCTCCTCTGGCTCTGTGCAGTCTGTAGAAGTTTGCACAGGAGCCTGAAGACTTTGTCTGGTACAGAAAAGCCCTAGACACAGATGTAATGTCATGAAGACATATAAGACAGCCAGAGAAAACTGTATATTCACTCAGGTGCAGTGTGGCTCAGTGTGTCCTACCCACTGCTTTTCTCCTCACTCTTTTTTGTACAGACAGTCTTTGTTTTTGCTGCCAAAGCATGGAAATTGCATCCCAGGCTGCCTGGCCTGCATTATGTCAGGGGTTCAAATGCTGCTCTGGTTCACAACTAGACTTCAAGGATTGTAAGGATTGTGCTACCTTTCTTTCTTCTTCTTTTTTTTTTTTTTAAATTTTTATTATTATTTTAGATTAATTTTTTTTTCTTTTATTCATTTCCCCCCCCCTTTACATTGGCCCTGTGGAAAGATCAAATACTGTCTGTATAAATCTACAGTGCAGGTCTGTTCTTGAATACCTCATGCAAAGCCAGTTTTCTGCAGCTCATTGAGGAGCTGGTAGTGCAGAGAAGGTAGAGAGGGACAACTTGGAAAAGGTATGCCTGAAAAGGGACACGAGGTAGGCTCTTTGACATACGGTGGGGTGATGGTATGGAGAGTTCAGATAGGGAGTGACTGTTCCTCTGTTTACCACTGCCCAGGAGCTCCAGGGTGCAGATAAACAGCGGAACTCATTGGCACAGGATGTTTGGGATGTGGTTCAAGGAAAGCCATTAGATGATTCTGCAGGTGGAAAATCCATTAGGGCTGGTTAAAGAGGCAGTTAAGCCTTTGGCTCAAAAAGTCCCCAAGGCACAGATGCCCGGGGCCGAGTCAAAGGCAGAGAAAAGATCAGCTTGTGGGCAACGGTATCAACTGTGCTGAAGAAATAGGCTGGCAGTGGTAGAAAGAGTGAAGAAATAGGAGTAGTGGTAGAAGGAGTGAGCCTGCAGCAGGGAGCTCAGATGGGACTTGGAGGTTTTATCAGGAGTACTTTGCAGCTGGAAGGGTTGGAGAGAGGGATGGTGCAGGAGCTGAAAGATGACCAGACCTCATATTGGAGGAGACAGGCAAAGAGGCTGGCATGAATCTTCATTCATGAACACAAGTTACTGTGTGTGAGAAGGGACTGATCTTCATCACTGATAGAAGGGAGTTGCGAAGGCTGGGCCTGGCCACACAGGAGAGTTGAACATCAGAGATGGAGATGATCAGATGATCAGAGATGGAGAACACGCAAAACCAGTGTACGAGAGCAGTACTTGGAAGAGGGGAGGTAAAGGAAACAGTCAATCTGAAGACAGGCAAGGCTGAAGATCAAACAAGAGAGGGATGTCTATGGAAAAGTGTCTGTGCAATGACTGACCTCACCCCTCTGTTAACTGCAGTCACATCAACAGTGCAAAAGGAGCAGACTTCTGGAGCGAAAGAGGTGGTACCAGCACTTAATATCCACAGGTATGTTGGATGTCTTAATTTGACCCAGCTGGTCCCATTTGCAGATGGAGTACACTGGAATGATTTTAGTTTCATCTGGAGGGAGTTGTTTTTGCGTGCTCCAGCATGTCTTTGCAATGCAATAAAGACATCTGATTCAAAACTATACTCCCAGCCTGACTGAAAGACTACCTCTGCGCCAATGGATTTGGTACAGAGGGATGTCACTGGCTTTCCAGAGACTCTGCATTTGCCAAGCCCAGTGGGTGAATTAATGGACAGAGCATCTCATCTCCCTGGCAGGGAAGGCTCCCACTTAGTCAGCATCAATCAAAGCCACACTAAGAACCCAAAAGAGGAAAACTAAGCATGCTGTCTCTGCTCCAAGTACTGAATCAATCTTAGAACTTGCCATGCAGCAGCAGAAAGCATGGGCTGTTGTAACACTTTTCTTTGCCATGCTTTCCTGCTGGGTTGTTGTGCATCAAATAAGTGGAGCCTGCTGTTAGGGATCTCAGAGATGTGTTAGGAGGTTTCTGGAGAACAGAGAGATGTCAATGCTGATTTAACCAGGCAGTCAAAGAAAAAAAAAATAAACTGGAACCATGAAGCAATTCCACAGACGCTGCATGGGTGTGGGGCAGCTTCCCACACTCCTCATTTCTGTGGGCCCAGAAAATGTTTTCTGTGTGTAGGTGATGCTGCCAAGGGAGATGAAAGAACTTCACAGCCTGGGCTTCAGAGGAGACCCCTGGTGCTGCCCACCACTATTCAAAGAACAAGGTCCTGCTATTACTGCTCCCAGAAGGACAGGGACCATTTTCCTTTTTTTCTGGCTCATGACTAGGAAACTCAGAGCTGGTCCTTCTCTAGTTCATGGTAGGAGGTACCTGTGTCTTTCACTGCCAATTCAATGTACTAACAGCAGGATACAACTCCTGGAAGGACAGCTGCAGAGCCAGACTCTTCTTGGCAATGACCAATAACGTAACAAGAAGAAAAGGATGCAGGCTGCAGCTAGAGGGAAGTAGGTCAGATGTTAGAGAAAGCCCTTGGGACCAGCCAGGTGAAGGTTTTCATCACTGGGGGGTTTTGAAGGCTCCACATTTGCCCTGATTTAGAGATATAGGCAGGTTCACTGTGAGGCTGGACTGAAGGCCACCAGAGGTGAGTTGCCCTAACCTCTCACTGGCCAGAATCTCATCATGCCCTGCAGCCATTCTAGCCTGTGGACTAACTGGTGCACCAACCATCAGTCATGGGGGAATGGGGTACATTAGGTAACATTAGCTGCAAGGGCTGTATCTTCAGACCTTCAGGTGAAACATACGGCCTCCAAAACTTCACAGAACTCAGGAGAAACACCTGGACTTGATATATTTACACACCTTCATCATTCTGCTGCCCCTCCCT
Source organism: Ramphastos sulfuratus (assembly GCA_013399055.1). Classification (NCBI taxonomy): domain Eukaryota; kingdom Metazoa; phylum Chordata; class Aves; order Piciformes; family Ramphastidae; genus Ramphastos; species Ramphastos sulfuratus. Next base: position 6,166 of record WBNM01038885.1, read on the forward strand.
GGAGGTGTTCAACACCAAGTTGGTTGAGGCCTTGAGCAACTGGGGTCTAGTGGGAGGTGTCAGGGGCCTGTGTCAGGGGTGGGGTGGAACTGGGTGATCTTTCGGGTCCCTTCCATTCCAAACCATTCTGTGATTCAGTTTTCCTCATGTACCTATGTTCTGCAGCCACAACTTCCAAGCCAGGAAGGCTTAGAAAGAACTCTGGCTTGCCCAGTGGGCCCCACCTATCCAAGGTCTTTGGATTTCCTGAAAGTGGCCAGATCCTCCAAACCAGTGATGTTCAGCTTTTCTGCAAGAAAAGCTTTTTGTACAACAGCTGTTAACAGATATAACCCTGTCTGCCACAGTGGAACTAAATGTCATAGAATCATAGAATGGTTTGGGTTGGAAAGGACCTTAAAGATTGTCTAGTTACAACCCCTCTGCCCCAGGGGTTTCCTCTAGACCAGGTTGCTCAAGGCTTTGTTCAACCTGCCCTTGAACACTTCCAGGGAGAGGGCAAGATAGGATGTCCTTACCTTCCCAAGGGACATGGCAGGCTACTGAAACCCAGCTGGGCCTTTTCAGCAGGGACCTGAACTTTGGTTCCTGAAGCTCAGAAGCCAGCTTGGCCTTGAACAGCAGGAAGCTGCTTCATGTGAAATAGGAGAGTTGAAATCCTGGTACTCTGGTTTCAGGAGAAACTGCTGAGCTTGCAAAGGGTCAGGTGATGATTTAAAAAAAAAAAAAATCCCCCCAAGGCTGCCTTCTGACAAGAAATGTGGCAATATCTCTTAAAGTTTGTGCATTTCATCACTTCCTTTCTGTAATGAGTTTTTTTTTGCTGGGAGGGGGTTTGCTGAGGAGGCTTCCAGCTTTTATTGTTCATTCAACTGGGATCGTCGTGTTTGCTTTTCTTTCGTAACAGAGCAGGATCTCTCTAGGGTAGAACAGCTCTGCAAGGTGGAATTTGCCCTCTCATTGAATTCAGAAGCACATTAGTACTCACAAGGAAGTTGATAAGCAATAATATTTTCTTTGCTGCCCAGGTAACCGGTGGAGTGAAAGGAGGTATTGTCTCTGGAGAATGCAAGCAAGTCGGCTTTATCTTTCTGCCAGAATACACAGGCTGTCTTGGAAAGCTGGAGGTGAACTGTGGGGGGAAGGGGCTCACCTTCCAAAAGGGCTGGGGTGGCCCCATCCTCTGCTTCAGTCGCACTGCCTCCTGCCCTTCCTGGGAGCTCTGATAAGCCAAATGAAACTGAGCTGAGTTTTGGGGTTATTTCAAGTTCCGCCAGCTTTTTGCGGCCCCCTAGCCCACCACGACGTTGCTTGAAGGCCATGCTGACTGAAGCCAGTTGTGTCGTCAATGCTTCGTCTTTCTGTCAGAGCTTGACCGTAGGGGCACCACATGAAGCAGACACAGGACATGTGTTGAAGGGGGAGGTTGGTCTGCCAGAAAATGGCGTTGCCACCAAGCGAGGGGTCATCAGGGAAGGGAGAGGCTGAACTGCCAGAAAATGGTGTTGCCGCCAAGCGTGGGATCATCCCTGGAGCATTCCCCTGTCCCTCCTGGGATGCACAAATTGCCTTTGCATTGACAGAGCACAGATTTCGTCATGCTTGTTGGAGGGTGGGCTGTGCTCTTCAGCTTTATTTCTAGGTGACTGCTGGCTTAAAAATATTCATGAAACAACTTCTTTTGTGGCCTGGGGGAATTCATGTGCCATGAGGTGATGTTTCACTCCCTCGAGAGGTGTGAACCTTCAGTAAGTGGAGCTCCAGGCTCCACTTGGCACAGAGTGACAGTGGTGGTGTCAGCGTTGCCCCAGGCTGCTTTGCTCCCGGGTGAATCACTTTGGTTGCTCATGGGAAGAGTGATGTTTGTCTGGGCACTGCAGGGAGGTCCAGTGTCTGGCAGTAGACTCTCCATGGGCACTTCTCCAGCCTCTGAACTTCCTAAGCAATCTCGAGGTTCCTAGGTTGCTTTAAGCCACTCATGAACGGAAAAAAACATTATGAGGCCACTTCAGTAAAGATGAATGTCAACTTGTGCCCCTTATTAGCAGCAGCTCTCTGTGATGGTCTCAGACTGACAAGAGAGCAGCTCTTTGTGAAGATCACGAGGGTTGTGGTGGGTGGCAATTTTGACCAGAGACATCTGGGTAACTTTGCAAGCCAGGCCAACTGCAGCCTGGGTTCTTCCACAAGCCTGTGGGCAGGCAGGATTCCCGAGGATGATGTGGGATTTCCATCCTCGAAGGTCTTCCAGACATAGCTGGACAATCCAAGCAACATGATCTGCCTTCATAGTGAGCTTTACTGAGGGCTTATGGGACTTGGGGCCTTTCTTGGGGTATTTCTAATGCCTTCTGGCCCATTTCCCCCTGTGTTTCTGTATGGTTTATTGTTATAATTTCTGTTTGCTTCTCTCACTTGCCCCAGTTAAGACTCAAGTACACATTCAGTGTCATGCTCGTGAGTGACCCCAGCAGTAAAATAGGAGAATGAGTGACAATTAAGGCAGTACTTCATGATGTGGTCTAACTTTATAATGTTCCTACCTAAAATGCAGTTGTGGGCTTCCCATCAGGTCAGGTAATAGGAGAATGCGAGCATCTTGGGAGCTGCCTGAGGCTGTTGCCTCTGCCGGTTGGTCTCTTTGCTTTCTTTGCTGCTCCTTGGATGTTGCTGCTGGCTGTGCTGGGCTGACCCAGTTAAAAATAACCTGGCTGAGCTATTTTTTGTGAAGCACATGTGCTGCCTTGTCCATTGTGCTGTGCTAGTGTGACAGAAGAGCATAGCCATGGACCAATACCAGATGGTGGAGATGTAGTAGTACCATGAGCAGGCATCACCTGATCGGGGTTGGTTTTATGTTGGACCTCCTTGGGCCTCAAAGATTGCATTGTTATTTTAATTTTGAATACCAATGTAGGTGGGAAGCCATCTGAGATGGCCACTGGATGTTTTCTGTCTCAGCCATGTCTTGTTGGTCTTGTTTCCCTCCTGGCAGCCCTAGCCTGCCCCAGATGTTTATGTGTTTGAAAGTATTTTGAAGTTCACAACACTTGGTGTATCTTCTAATATCAACAAAATTTGCAGTCCTTGGGCCTTGGTAGGCTGCTTGGGGGGAACCTCGTTAGAAAGATGCTCAGAGATGATGTAGTAGCAGCTGGTGATGATGTCTGTGGAGGTGCAATGAACTGCTGGAGTCCTGATGGTCAGTATGGGCGAGGTTATTTGTGCAACGTTTGTCTTTCCCAGCCTGAGTGCATATCTGAGAGAGACAAAATACTGGAACCCTCTTTTTCTTGTGGATGCCTGTGTCAGCAGAGAAGCTGCTATCTCATCTCTTCTGGGCCTCCACCTAGTCTCCTCTGCCTAAGCTCTGAGTTGCCAGCATGGGGGAAGGTCTGACATGTCCCCTCCCAGGAACACATGCAAGAGCTCACTACCTGCCTTGGCTGGCACGGACCAAAAGTGAGAGGCAGCAGTAGGCTGCTGTGCCTCTTCAGAGTAAGATTTTGGCCTCGCAGCTTTGTGGATGAAGAAATCAACTCAATTCCATCTTGAGTGACTCCTTCACCCCATGCTTCATGTTCTCTGTGCTTGTGCAATGTTTACACTACAGGCAGAGATGTTTTTTCCAACCACCTCTCCATCTTTGACGTGCTAGAGAACTGCAAGTGTTGTGGAGTGTTATTGAGAGCTGGATTTTCTGATGAAAGGCAACATCTCTAGAATTCACCCTCCTCTGAGATCTTGCTGAGGGGCATGGTTTAGCATTATGTAGGGTTTGATAATGGCTGGACTTGATGAACACAAAGGTCCTTTCCAACCCAAATGATTCTTTGATTCTGTGATTCTTGCTCACATTTTTGTCTCTTATCAGCTCTGCAGATTATAATCCTTCCTCACCAACCAGTATCAAGCAGCTTGTGCTTCTAAAATGAGGTGACAGAAGTAGTTCCCACAGCTCCCAGTGGGCTGTCAAGGAGAAGAGACCTTCATGTTTCTGCAGAGAACTAATGTTAAAACTGGTTGCTAGTGATGGACATGGACAAACCACCACCATCACCTGCTTTGCCTGAGAAAATGCAGAGGTATGCCTGATGTTTGGGTTGATGAAAGGTCTTTGCCCATATGCCCACACTGGGGAAGGGTGCTTGGATGGTGAGGTGGCTTTATGGCACAGGAAAGCCACGCAGCAACATGTGGCTCCCTCATCCCCCTCAGGAATGAGAGGATAGCTTGGCAGGCTTCAGGCTGCTAGCTGCTGCTTTTTGAGGGGTGACACGTGTCTGCCTCCAAAAGTGGACTGAAACCTTAGGCTGAGCTCCCTTAATCTGAGCCTCATGAAGGTGGATGTGGATCCTGCAGGAAAAAAAGACAAAGAAAGGTAATTGATAAAAAATCAAGGCCCATGACAGGATGACTAATTTTTAAAAGGCTGTTCCCAGCTGCCCAATTTAAAAGGTTTCCAGCTCTGGTAGTTAATAGGGTTGTTTTTCCAAAGATGTGCCTTTGAGCAGCTGTAAAAATGTCCTGCTGCCTGATAGAAAAGCCTGGTGAAAGGTTTGTGGAGTGGTTTTGACTGGTTTTGGGGTTTTTTGTTTGTTTTTTTTGGGTTTTTTTTGGGTTTTGTTTTGTTTTGTTTTGGTTTTTTTTGGCTACTGTGAATTGATTGGAATACAGATGCTCTGGAAGACGTGCTGCATTATTCATGTTGTAGATACCTCTGCTAAAAGCTAGTGCAGAGCCTGGAGGGCTGTGAAAAGTGGTACAGTCCTTTGTGTGGTTTGGTTTTCGTTGATTCACTGGAGAGCCTTGACTGCTCATAAGCTGTTTGGTTTTTTTTCTTCTTTTTTTTTTTTTTTTTCTCCTGAATACTGAGATTGATAAAGCAAATTGGGGAATATGAGAATGCTTAGATAATGGCTCTCCACATCTATTTTTGTTTGCCAACTATTCCTAGCTTGTCTCTTTTTTTTTTTTTT
>WBNM01038885.1:11174-28447 GCA_013399055.1 Ramphastos sulfuratus
TTTTTTTTTTTTTTTTTTTTTTTTTGGTACTACATTGTTCATGCAAAACTGCTTACTAGACTGTTGCTCTTTGTGAGACCTCCCCAGTTTGTTATGTGGCACCAAATCAAACTGCTTCTCTTCTGATGGACCTTAAGTGTCTGAGGTGCAGGTGCACACCAACACATGGTTTGAACACCAACCAGTCATCGTGTCCCACCTCCATTCTCCTTTAATGCATATTCAGTAGTCTTACCCATGAAGATTCATACTGCTGAACATAGATGTTGGGACACCCACCACCAGCAGCTGGGCTGTGAGAGACAGCTCCTGCAGTTATGCATGCTGGCAGTGGTGGGAGGACCTCATGTAGGATTCAGGGTGTCATTCTCTGAGAACAGGGCCATCGTTTTGTGAGAAGAGGCACAACTGCAGCATGTGTGATTGTGCCTGGACTGCTTGAGCCCCCAGAGACCCCCCAGGCAGCTGGCAGTGTGTGCTGCTGGCAGAGACAGTTTTAAATTATCCTGCAAACCCAAGAGCTGTGGAGTCACGTATTGCTAGCACGGAACAATTGCTGACCATGGAACAGTGGCAACATGAGCCATGGGCAGCGGCAGCCACAGTGTAGAACAGCACATCTCTTCTTAGATAAAAAGAGGAATCTGGGATTAGGTAATGGAAGGATATGAAACAGAAGATTCTGTTGTTGGGGAAGGTGGGAGAATAAGATTGGATACACATAAGAAACTTAGCTCCGCTAACATAGGGAAGATCAGCCTGTCAGAGTCCTGTTACTAACTACCCCTGTTAATACAGCGAATCCACAAATAACATATTGCTTGNTGACGAGAGCAGAGTAAAGGGGCAGAATCCCCTCCCTTGCCCTGCTGGCCACGCTGCTCTTGATGCAGCCCAGGACTCGGTTGCTGTCTGGGCTGCATGCGCACACTGCAGGCTCATGTTGAGCTTTTCATCAACCCAGACCCCCAGGTCCTTTTCCTCAGGGCTGCTCTCCAGCCATTCACCACCCAGCCTGGATTTGTGCTTGGGATTGTGCCTACCCAGGTGCAGGACCTTACACTTGGCCTTGTTGAATGTCATGAGGTTGGCTTGGGCCCACCTCTGCAGCCTGTCCAGGTCCCTCTGGATGGATCCCTGCCCTCTAGCAAGCTGACTGTGCCACACAGCTTGGTGTCATCTGCAAACTTGCTGAGGGAGAAGATCTCAATGGACTCGGTAAGGGCAGATTTTGTGTCCCAGTTGTGGTTCCTGACTGTAGTTGCACTGTGGACCAAATTCACAAGAATCCATCATGGGAATGTGTCGCTTTCTGTAGCTCCTTTCCCTGTCTTTTAGCTGACTAAAAGTAGTGACACTGTCAAGGCCATGGTCCAGTGATCAGATTGTCCATATGGTGACTCTGAACTGACGAACCTCACCTCCAAGCCAACATCCTTGTAGGCAGGATTTTTGCTTCTCAGTCTACTGTAGTGAAAGAGGCACCTGCCTCTGTTTGCCCTGCATTAGGTGGAACCAGGCTGTGAGCCAAGAGGTGGAAACCACCTTATTTGTACAGTTTATTACTCCTATAACAATAAATGTGTGGGCTCTGAGCTTGTGGTGTGATTGGAGATGACACGGGCAGATGGTATTTAAAGCTCTGGGTTGCTGCATAACCATATTGCCCGGTCGAGTTTGGATCCAGAGGAATTTATTACTGGTAACTTCTCCTGGATGGTGTTATTACACAGCAGAAGTGTAATTTGAATGGTGAGGTCTGTCTGGGAGTGTGTGACCCACTGTCTTGCAGAAGCACCTGGGAAAGTGTTGTCAGCTTGGAGGGGAGGCCAACTTAAGCTCTGAGGCTCACAAACCATGTGGTGTGGCAGGTTTGAGAGAAACTGGACCAAAACCAGGATGGTCTGTGCTTATTTGTCACCTGACTCCAGAGGCTGATGGCTGGTGGGGAAGTTCTGAGGGCTGGGATTTTTGTACTGAAGCAGTAACTCAACACAAACCGTGGGAAGACATCTGCAGAAGGCAGGAGACTGTTTCATATATATGTATCTTACAAATTGCAGATAACATGGACATTTCTCTACCTTCAGGGGTGGTTTTTTGAGGATGTAATTGTCTTACATTTTGAAACTTTGAGAATGAAAATGTGTAGGGTGTATTTCTTTTTTTTTTGGGAAAAAAAAAAAAAGCAGACTTGAAAATATTAAGCTTCAGAACTTCAAACTAGTAAAAAATGTTACCTGGGTGAACGTTGGAGCCAGCAGGTCAGCCTGTAGCATGACTGTGGCAAATCCATGCATCAGGGTGGGTGAAACACCTAGTGCAGACCAGCAGTGCCTTATGGTATAGCTGCTCTGGCTGTGTTGCTAGGTGCAGGGAAATGGCTGGAGAAGGACATCAGTCAGACACTCTGGCCCTAAGAGATGGGTGGTTACATGCAAAAAGCAATTGGACTGGTAGGAATGCACACATTTTCCATGGAAAGTGTCCTCTAGGAGCTATCTCCCACCCTTTTCCTGTGCAGGAAAAGGCAATATCTGCTTGAAATGAAAGAATTATGGCTGGAATAAAAGAAAGAAGAAAAGAAAATGGGATTGATAGTATTATCTGCTGAGCTGCAAAGTGTCAGCTGTTGCTTTCCATGTCCTGCAAAGCACAGGCACCTTTATTTGTTCTGTTGCTACTAGTGGGGCTTTCCAGACGTGGGAACACTTTTTTCAGTGATTATATCAACGCAGTCACACTGGTGTTGCTGTTCCACCTTGGCAAACCAAAACTAATAAAAAAGAGGTACTTCTCCCAGGGGGAAATGTGAGGATGCTCTTCGTCCCCATCTTGCTTGTAGATAGGAGGTCTTCCTGAGGGGACACCTCATCTACCCCTACAGCTACCTCAAAGGAGGTTGGAGAAAGGCAGGGGTCAGTCTGTTCTAACTTCCAACAAGAGACAGGATAGGAGGAAACAGGCTCAAGTTGTGCTTGAGGAGGTTCAGATGGAGTATTACGAAAAATTTCTTCACAGAAGGAGTTATCAGGGATTGAAGCAAACTAGCCAGGGAGGTGGTGGAGTTACCATCCCTGGAGGTGTTTAAAGGACACATGGATGTTGTGCTGAGGGATGTGGTTTAGTGGTAGCAACTTAGAAGCATTGGTGGGTTTGTGAGCTGTAGGTGAGTGGCTGGTCTTGATGATCTGAATGGTCTTTTCCACCCTCAACAATTCTATGATTCTGTGATCCTATAACCATGTCTGCATTTGCTGGTGTGCAGAGCAAAAGGCAGTCCAGGCAGGGGTGTGAGACAACAGAGAACTGCCAGGATGCACAGCACTATGAGCTTCCACAGTAGGAGCAGCAAGACTTTGTGCAGCCTCTGAAGATGTGCTGTGATGACAGGTGTCCTGGGCTCACTGACATTCAATTTGGACTTCTGGTTGTTGCTCCAGATTTCTAGTCACAGGTGAGACAAGAGCTCTCCTCTTACTGCAGATGAGACTCTCTCTAAGTGCCCCACTGGTGATACAGATTGTGTGCGGGACCTGGAGCTCGGTCTCCTGCAATGGGAAAACTTGCTTCTAAAGACCCCTGAGAACAAAACCTTGGAAATCCTGAAGAATTTGCACTCCTGGTAGGCTGTTACAAACAGCAAGCATTTTTCTGTGCCACATGCAGTCCAGTTCCCAGATCCTGGTCAGTACCAGGGTACTGATTGCTTAGCCACTGAGTTGCCACTTAGCAGGCTTGGCATGCCCTATGATCACCCCAGCAGCACCGTCCTGGCTGGCAGGGCTCACAGCTTCCATATGGGCTTCACAAAGAGACAAAAGCAGAGCCCTTCTCAAATCTGGCCAAATTAATTCTTCTGCAACAGCAAGAAGTGGGGAGTGGTACTTTGGGCTGCTGTGGTGAGCATAGTTAGTGCTCATGGCAGACGTGTGGGGACCCCAGCCAGCACAGGCTGGAGGACACACGAAGAACTGTCAGAAATTAACTTGGAGCAATTAGCAGGTTGTCTCTGAGGACTGTGCAGAAAGTGGAGGATATTTCTGACAGAGGAATAGCTTGAGCATCTCCATAAGAAGACTATGAGAACAAGTGGTATGTGTGGCAAAAATAATGAGCTGAAAGAAGCAGAATGAGCATGGCAGAACCAATCATGTCAGCACACTCTTGCAAAGCCTGGTGAGCCCAGTGGATGTGGAGAAGCAATAATTTATCTTGACTCCAGGAAAATGTTCAGTTCTGTTTTAAAGAATTAACATAAAGGAATATCATGGAATCTTAGAATGACTTAGGTTGGAAGTGACCTTGAGATCATCTACTGTAATGCTACTGCCATGGGCAGGGATGCCTCTAAACTAGTCTTGGCTACTCAAGGCCTCATCCAATCTGCTCTTGAACACCCCCAGGGAGAAGGCAGCCACAACCTCCCTAGGCAGCTTATTCCAGAGTCTCACTGCCCTCGTACTGAAGACCTAAGATCCGGTCTAAATCTACCCTCCCTCAGCTTAAAACCCTCTCCCTTGTCCTGTGGCTAGACACCTTCCAGCCAAGTCCCTCTGCAGCCTTTCTTGGGATCCCTTCAGCTACTGGAAGGCAACTCTGAGGTCTCCCTAGAGTCTTCTCCAAACTGAACAATCCCAGCTTCCTCAGCCTATTCTCATAGCAGAGATGCTCCAGCCCTTGGATCATCTTAGTGGCCCTCCTCTGGACTCAATTCAACATCTCTGTGTCCTTCTTATGATATGGACATCAGAACTGGATGTATTATTCAAGGTGAGCTCTGCACTAACTACATCTGTCTGTGGTAAGGCACTTGTACACCTGGTGAAGGAACTACACAGAAATGCTTCTGTGACAGTTCCCTAGCAAAATGTGAGGATGCATTAAGAAAAGCCTGGTAGGATTCTTCTGCACATCTGATGCTGTTTGCTGTTTTTGTCAGTAATTAGGAGAATGGAATAAACAGGAACCAGGAGGAGGAGGAAGCCTGCAGAAGTACAGTGCTCTGGTTTGAAATTGCCTTGATGAGCTGAAGAAATGGCATGTGAAAACCAGGATGCAGTTCAGCAAGGAGAGGTAATGATACGCTACCATCAAAATCAGTGTAGTTCTGCAGAGAAGCATCTCAGGGCTACAGTTTGTTCCAGGCTGAGCATGACCCAGTGATGTGCCGTGGCAAGAAAATGACAAATCTGAACAGAAGAGCATCTGGTAAACTATAAAGAAGCATCTGTTCATCTATGTTAGCAAAATAGATGGATGCCAGTTTTAGGTGCAACTGCTCTGGAAAAAGACAGATCTGCCAAAGAGAGCAGAAGAGGGGAGAACAAATTTGTCAGCTGCTGAGAAAATGTGGATGCCAGAAGGAGACTGAGAAGAACTGGAGAAAACTGGAAAGCTATGTGCCAGCTGTGGAGGAAAGCTTGCTGCAGGAAGAAAGGAACAGTCCTTTTCCTGTGACCTTGCTAGAAATTAAAAGAAGCAAGGGATGTTGATTGCACTGAAGGAGATGCAAGTTTGAAAGCGGGGAACAGTTTTTGGCTGTAAAGGCAGCTGAGTGCTGGGAGAAGTTTCATGCGAAGTTGATGGTCTGTCCATCACTGGAGAATGTTAGGAAAAGAACCTTAGAATCATAGAATGGTTTGGGTTGGAAGTGACCTCCAAAAATCATCTAGTCCAACCTCCTCTGCAGTCACCAGGGACATCTCCACTAAATCAGGCTGCCCAGAGCCCTGTCAAGCCTCACCTTGAAGATCTCCAGGGATGGGGCCTCAGCCACCTCCCTGGGCAACCTGTTCTAGTGTTCCACTACCTTCATGTAAAGGACTTTCTCCTAACATCCAGCCTAAATCTGCTGTTCTCTAATTTCAAACCACTGCCCCTTGTCCTGTCACTGCAGGCCTTTGTAAACAGTCCCTCTGCAGCCTTCTTGTGGCCTTCCTTCAGGTACTGGAAGTCTGCTATTAAGTCTCCCTGAAACCTTCTCTTCTCCAGGCTGAACAACCCCAGCTCCCTCAGCCTGTCTTCACAGGAGAAGTGTTCCAGCCCTCTGATTACTTTTGTGGTCCTTCTCTGGACCTGCTTCATCAAGTTGTGCTGACTTTTATATCATGGAATCATAGAATGGTTTGGGTTAGAAGGCACCTTAAAGATTATCATGTTTCAACCCTCTTCCCACAGGCAGGGTCACCTTCCACTTAGACCAGGTTGCTCAAGGCCATCCATCTCACTTTTATCTGTGTACCTGCTACCTTTGTTCTAGTTTTTTAACACATCTTTTATGTAATTTTCCTTGTCTTAGCCTTCTCTGAAAACCTTCTTTCTTGCTTTCTTGCTTTCCTCATGTGGTTGTACTTTAAATGAGAGTGCATACCGTAGTGCTATTTTTGTTGCTTTAGGTTAGCTGGTTGAGTTGCTGCTTGCTTTCTTTCCCCTGAACATGGTCAGTCTGAAGAGTTCCTGGCAGGCAGTGCTGTGTAATGGGAACTTCTCCCATTTCCTTCATCCTGAACGCACACGGAAAGTTCTGGTATGCTTGGGGTGCTCTCCCTGGAGATTACTGTCCAGATTTTGATAGGTCATAGTTGGCTGAGGGTGAAGAAGCCTCTGCAGGTTGTCTAGTCCAACTACCAGCTCAAAGCCAGTTCACCTGTTCAGGACCTTGCCTGCTTCAACCTGTACCAGTGTTTGACCACCCTGACAGTAAAGAAGTTTCTTCTTATGTTTAGCTGCCTGATCGAGCTCAGGCTGAAGGTCCTGTGCCTTTCTAGATATTCTGTCGTGACCATATTGAAGATATGGATGACATCTGCTTTCTTCCAGTCCTCAGGACCATGACCCAGGTGCCATGACCTTCCAGAGAACACTCAGAATGACCTTGCATCAACATGGGTCAGCTTCCTGGGGTCCTGTAGGGCAATGCTTTCAGGCTCTTGTTCATGTTCAGTCTGCTTAAATGTACCCTGGCTCAATCCTTCTCCACCAAGGATGAGCCTTCCTTGCTGTGAACTTTCTACAGGTCTCAGGGCAGGATAGCTGTAGGCTATTCTTTGCAGTAAAGACCTAGGTGAAAAAGGCCTTCAGTGTCTCAGCCTTTTTGGTATCCTTTCTTACCAAGTCCCCATTCCCACTCCTCAGCAGGCCCATGTTTTCCATAGTTGTACTTTTTCTGGTGATGTACTGGTAGAAACCTGTCTTGTTATCCTTCATATCCCTGTTGAGGTTCAGCTTCACTTGGACTTTAGCTTTAGCTTCCAGCTCTGTATCTTTGGACAATGTCTCTCTATTCCTTCCAGGACACTTGCCCCTCCTTTCATGTCTTGTGTGTATCCTTTTTATGGCTGAGTTTTATGACAATGTCCTGGTTCATCCATACACGTCTCATGCTTCCTCTGCTTGTTTACTTGCATTTTGGGATGGATCATTATGAGCTTGGAGGAGGTGAACCTTGAAAGTCCTGCTGCATTTGTGCTTCAGAAACAATTTAGTGGCTTTTGTGCCATTTAGAAATCGTTCCTCATCCCTCTGGTTGTGAATTTTATGTTCAATCTGCTTAAATTCATGAGCTCCTTTCTATTTTCTTCATCTGACTGCAGATTTAACCTCTCATTCCCAGCGCACTGCTCTTGAATATTTCCATGCCACCTGCAAAGAGTTAAACTATTTTAGTTGCTTCTTCTATTGCTCCTTTGCAATAAGCTTCCTTAATTGCACTTGTACCTTACCTGTGCTGCGCCAGGTCAGAGTTGAAGTTAATGTTTGGGCTTTCTGCCTTCTCTGGGCAAAATAAAAAAATTCTATTTCCTTTAAGAAAGGATTGGAAATGCTGGAGATCTGTTATTATACCTGCATCTTCCTAGTGTGCCAGCAAGCTTTCTTAGGTAGCAGAGGACTGGAAGATGGCCTGTGTCATACCGCTGCCTGCTGTTGTTGGCGATTGTTGGGGATAAGACAAACTGTTAAATGTTCATCTCCATGTCAGCTGTAAGCTATATTTCCTCCACAGTGACCACAATGTGTTTCACACAGCCCTACCCAAAACCTCTCATACTGCAAGACAAGGAATGTTTAAAATGAAAAAGAAGAGTGTGACCCTCTCAAGGTTTGGATGGCTGTGTGAGGGCTTGGCTTTTATTTATTGAGGTACACTTTCCTGGGAAGAATTTGTTATAAATAAGGTGTCACCAAGCCAGAGAGGACAGGAGAGAAGAGCATTTGCCTTTGTGATAGAGAACGTCATCATGACGAACCAAGTGCTGCTAACAGGATGAGATGAGGATGGTTTCAAACCAGTGGAGCAGAGGGGTGTCTTGGCAAAGCCTCCACCTTCTCTTGCAACAGTCTGACATCTCAGTAATTCTGCTGGTGTCTGAGAGAGTGTCTTGTAGTTTCTTTGCAGGCTACAAACCAGAGGACCTCCTCTCTGTCTGCCTGGTGGTACACAGGACTTAGTGTTTATGAGTACATCAGTATCATTACTGACCCTGCCACAAAGAGCCTTACAAAATCAAGCCAGCAGGCCTGCCTCAGGCTGATGGCAATCCCTGGGAGCAGGAAGTGAGCATCTCTGAAAGTACTCCCTGCTTAGCTGGCTCTTCAGGCTGTGCATGGAGAGCCACAAGCAGAAGTCTCTAGGGGTAGTTCAACCTAAAGAGGATGGTGAAGAACACCAGGAGAGTAAGTGGGTCTCCCTCCCGGGGCTTGCAAGGCACAACTGGTGAAAACTGCAGCTATACTGATGTGTCACTGAGGGTGGCTTTGCTCTGAGCCAGAAGATTGTTCACTAACATCCATGATAAACCCATTCCTTGCTGCTCCTTCTGATGAAAGAGGAAGGAGGAGGATGGGAACAGGCCGAGGTGTGAAGAGGTGAAATGACATGGGAGTAATAGTTGTGTGTGGTGGGGTCTGGCTGGACCAGACCATGCCGCAGTGGGCTGACCACTCATGCTCAAGTCTGGATCACATTAGCATGATAGAATCTGTCCCACCTGTTGTAGTCACTGTGTTCCCACCAGGGTTGCAGCCAGCAGCCTTTTCTTTGTACGAGGCAGGAGGAAAGGATGAGAAATGCACATGGAGTGATGTGAGGTTGAAAGCTTTAAAGCCATCTGGAAATGAGAGGCTCCTCTGCAGACTCTTTTCAATGCCTGTCACTTTGAGTTAACTGCAGTGTCAGGGTGTATTGATCTTGGGAAAAGAGATCTTTCACTGTGGGAGAAGCATTACTAGCAAAGAAAATGTAATGATGTGATATAATTGTCTGTGCCAAAACTACCCCAGTCTGTCTGAGTGTACCTGGGCTTGGTTGGCTTGGTTAGCTAGTCAAGTGCTAAGAGCAGCCATTTCCCTGGGGAAGCATTTGCCCGTGAGTCTTGTTGGTGTACCAAATATGGGTGACATGTCTTCTGCTCAAAGTGTAAGAAATAGTGACCTTACTGACTTGATGCATGTACTGAGCAGCTCCCCAGTCATGCCCTCCTGTTGGCTGGACAGGAGGAGAAAGGCTTTGGTGCAGCCTGCTGCTCCGTAGTTGCTCCTCTGCTGAGATTCTGCAAGATACAGCAAGAGGCATGCTGCAATCTGATCAGAAGAGGGGCCAACAGACAGCTTGAAATGGAAACACTGAAACCAAGACCTTATGTCTGCAGAAAGACTGGACAAGCCTGGTATGAGAGCAGGTAGCAGTGATTCCTCCATAGTGACAGCTGTGTACTTCACACAGCCCTACCCAAAACCCTTCACACCATAAGACAGGGAATGCTTAAAATGAGAGAATGGCATGCCCCTTTCAACACAAGGCTTGGATGGCTGTGTGAATCTCTCTCAGTTTGTTTTCCTAACTCAACATTAATTTATTGTTGGGACAGCAGAGCGAGGACAGGGGAAATATTTTTTTTTGGAGCTCTTCTGTACAGTCTGCTTTGTATAAAGACTTGTAATGAAATTTACAGTGCATGCAATTGTCTTCAGGCAAAAAACAAGCAGTATTTAATGATATATTAGTTGCCTTATTTAAATTCATAGAATCATTTAGGCTGGAAAGGGCCTTTAAGATCACCGCTTCCTTTCCACAAGTCCTGAGGTATTGGGAATGGGAATGTCTCTCCTATTTTCCACCACAGCTTGGTAGGACAGTGCTGAAGGTGACTTCATGTACATTTTGCTCTCATCATCTGTCTCTAAGCATTAATCTAATTGCCACTGAAGAAAACAAGATAGCTGAAAGGGCTCTTTAGTTTCCCAGAGTAACCCTCCTTCTCTTTTGGCAGCTAGTTACATTACTCATTTTTGGATGGAGAGGAGTGAATTTTGAGAGGATCGGCTGTGTGGAAGGAAAGCATGGGGAGGAGAGAGGATTCAGCAGGAGAGGAGAAGGATAGTATAAATAAAACTGGCTTGAAAACAATAGGAGAGAAGGAGCCAGAGAAAATTGCGGACATAGATTTTGGGAAGCCCCATGATTCTTGCTTTTGTTTGATTTTATTACTTGGAGCCGAGTGCATGCAGATATTTTATTTCATGGCCTGCTGATACAAGATTGAGAAAAGGTTGTGTGTTTGATCTGGATCCTTCTAGTTTTGTACCTTTCTGCTAGTTTCAGTCTGCTTGTTTACAATGAGTTGGAAGTTTGAATCTCTTGTGGGACTCTCCTTGGACACTTGCAAACAGTGCCCTCAAGAAAGTAGCAAAGCTGCCTGTGAGGAATTTTTTGCCATAGGCGCATCACCTAAAAACAATGAGGTTGAAAGGAAAAAGGCATTACCTATGCAATACAAGTTTAGTACTCCAAAAGGGAAAATGAAAAGGAACATCAAAAGTTGTCATGGCATTTCAGATTGAAATGTTCATTGTAACTTTAATAAACCTCCCTTATTAGCATTTATATTCCTTCCTTTCCCCTCTTTTAAAATCTTTTTGTCCCTGGATGTAAGAAAAGGAATGAGGGGTGCATTTTTTTTCCTTGTTGGTCACTCTGCTTTTCCAGTGATAGATAACTTCCATGAGATTGCAACCTCAGAAATGTCCTTCAAAACCGTACATTCTCTTGATTTCTTGTCAGTAAGAACAGGGGGAGGAAGATAGTTCAACATACCTGGTGGGATCACCAGAACACCTGAAGAGCTTTTCAGAGTGGCAAGTGAGGCAGAGTTTAGAAACCTGCCTCTGAACAACAGACAAAAATACAGGAGTGCACAAGGTTGAAGTCTTCAGAGGCATGGTTGGATTTCAGCCCATGCCTCCTGATACCAGGGCAGCTTTCACACAAGAGTGCAATGCAGACCACATGGAGAACTGGTCTCAAGGAGAAGAGAGGCTTCTTGCACAAAACTGAGGAAGCATGAAGCTAACATAATCATTATTAATTCACTGTCATGTATTTGTGCCCTGCTCAGAGGTGAGAAGCACAAGAGGACAATTGTTTAGTGGGGAGCATGAACATCCACATTGCTGGTGATGAACTGGAAGGCTCTCAGCCCAGGTGTTCTGAGGAGTGCCAGCATTATAGTGCATACTTTGAAGAGAAGAGAATGCAAGTCTGTCCCTTCAGTAGATGCTGCTCTAGATGTGAGCTTCCTGAAGAACTCTGTTTGTGCCTTGATCACTTGCAATAGCCCTGAGACCAGGGGCAGAGACAGACATTCCACTCTCCTCTTGCTTACCTGAAGGCTGGAGAGCTTACTGTTAGAGCTTACAAATTGTTGCTTCCAATGCAGAAATTCTGCATTGTCTGAACTGAATGGAGCTTCTGCAGGCCTTCTCGTGCCCTGTTTCAATACCAGAATTGTAACAGAGACCCCGTATCTAAAGTGATGCTCTACAGGCAGTGACCTTCTGCTTGCACAGGCTTAGTTTGGGTGAAACTTGTAAGAAAGGCTTTGAATAAAGGTGATCCTACAGCTGGTGGACTAGGAGGTCTGTTCATGCCATTGGAGTCACCAGTGAGCTTCCTCCCTCTGCAGCCCTGAGTCAGTGAAATGCTACCATGTGTTGGCATCAGGACAGAAGGGGCCAAGGACTTGTGCCTCGGTGGATGTATGTTGGATGGATGCATGCTGGATGGTGCCAGGCCCCCACATGCGCTGTGCACAAAGATGGAGAAAGGGGCTTAGATCATGTCTGAAGCCTGGTCACACCAGAGAGACGTGTTGGGATGGTCTTGGGGCAGCTCTGGGCATGAAGAGCCCCAGCTCTCTACAAACAGTGAGGTGGTTTCTAGCCTGGTTAGCTTTCTGAAAGCTTTCTGTAGCTGGAAACCTCAGACATCTTCCCTGAAGGAACTCCAGGTGGCTTAGCCAAGAGATGTTTCTTATGCCCACCACTGAGCTTGTTCAACTCCTGTGATCTTCAGAAGCTGTTTTGTGTGCTTTGAATGTTTTTGTGCCATAGTTTTCTTCCTCTTCCATGATGTTGTGTGATCTCTGCTTCTGTTGGTCCCACAGTTTTGCTTACCATTACCTTCAGCTCTGCACCTGGATAGGATGGCGTCTTCCCTCTACAGGTCCTTTCTGCAGTTCCCTAGAGTTGTGGAGCTTAATCTCAGTAGCCTACTTATTTACAGAAGGGCAGCTGCTTCATCAAACAAACTGAATTTGAACTTTTGGCTTTTGTCTAGCATTACATCACTCTTAGTGGTGACCCTGAACAGTGATGACACTCAAAAAGAGACACTCTGACCTGTTAATGGCAGGAATGATAGGCTGATAGCCATTGCTCAGTAGCTTGGCTTGTAGTGTGGTACCATTACGAAATGGATTGTTTTGCAGTAGCTGTATCCAAATCAGCTGTTTTGCCCTGGATGTTAAGAATTTTAATCCTGACATTAAGTATTGCAGTTGAAAATGCCTTAAAATGGAGATAGTGGGTGCCTTGCTTAGTGCAGCCAGTATGAGCAGGTGTAGACCTGCTGAGCTCCAGCTCCAGCAGGCTTGCTGCATGTAATTCCTCTGCTCCAGCTCAGTGAGTCTGTCTGCTGTCCAAATCAGGGTCAGCTGTGGCTCTGTTGTCATTGCTAGGCTGTTACCAAGACTGCCTGGGAAACACCACTGATGGAGATTCATGCTCTACCACTCCTGTGCCTGCTAGAAAGTTTCACTGCTGCCAAACTGGAGACTCCTCTCATGCAGTTAAAACACAGTTTTTGGACTTTCTGTCTCCCCTAGACTTTGAACGCAGGAGATTTATTCCTTTGTGTTGCAGCTCTTTCTGTGTTCAAAGCTTGCTGTCATGGCTTCCCTCCATCATCTCCACCCTGAAGAGTTTAGGATTTCTTAGAAGGTTACACACCTCCCATCACTGGTCTAGACCACTCTCCACTGAATTCTCCTCTAATTGTCTGGCATTGTTCCTAAAAGCAGTGCCCAGGGCTGAAGTCTTTTTTCTGAGCTTTGTGTTGCTGATGGTGGGAAACAGAAGCTAAACTGAAACCCCAGCACTGGTGCCTGGAGTGGAACAGGAGAACAAAGTCCAGGCTGTCCTCTCTGCACACTTGTTGTGTATTGATTCTGTCCTGGAAATAGTCAGTTCATGTCATGGTTAAGCATTTCAGCACAAAGCTGATCTATTTAATTCCTTCCTTGTGTTTCCAGAGGTACTTAAATACCTGAAAGGAAAAAGAACACATGGAGATGATGGGCTTGCTCAGCCTTTCCCCTTGCATAAAGCTGGTGGAAAATTGTCACTGGCATTAAGCCGGTAGCTGCATCAGGATGGATGGCAGTGGACACCCTTGGGTCCAGAAAAGGTCATGCATGTTTAGCCCCTGGCATCTGTTTGGCAGATGGGGATATGGTAGCTGATAGTGCTGCTCTGTGCACCTGGGAATCAGAAAATGAGTGCCCTTCCTGGCAGACAGCAGTGGGATGCATGGAGGTCCTGGCTTCCACATCTTCTAGTGTCACTTGTCCCTGCCCACAGCAAGGATCTGCTGTCATGTTTTGTGTATGTGATGTGATAGGAGGTGCTGGTGGCAGGTAGTGTTTGCTTTGGAGTGTTCTGCTCTCTGGGAAAGACCAGGAGATGGGAGTGCTAAGAGGCATTTCCTGTCCTCAAATTTGTTCAGGTTACAAACCGATCTCCCACCTGACCCTGATGTAGCCTAAATTCTTTCCTGCTTCAGCTGGATGCAGCACAGCCTGTGGTGTGCACGTGGACATAGACATGGCTACTGACAGGGAAATGAGGCAAGGTCTGGTTCATGGCTGCTTTTCCTCTCCTGGAGCAACACAGTCACACTGCCTGGCGGTGGTCCCCTGGGTGATGTAAAGGGACCTCATCACTGCTAAGAACATTCCAATTCCCTCCTGTTCCAGCTGCGATGTCACCTTTCTCCCCACCAATTTGTGCTCTGTTTGACAAGTCCCAGAATCTCAGCACAATGGGGCTTGGAAGGGACCTCTGGGGATCATCTAGTCCAACTCCCCTAGCTCAAGCAGAGTCATCCAGAGCAAGTTGCTCAGAATCACATCCAGATGAGTTTTGAGAGTCTCCAGAGAAGGAGATTCCGCAACCTTTCTGGGCAGCCTGCTCCAGGGCTGCAGCACTCTCATAAGAAAGAAGTTTTTCCTTATGTTTAGGTGTAACCTCCTGGGGTCTAGTTTGCACCCACCACCTCTTGTCCTGTTGCTGTGCACCACTGAATAGAGTATGGCTTCGCTCTTTTGATGTTTTAGCTATTTATAAGATCCTCTCTCAGTCTTCTTCTGGCTAAAGTGCAGGTCTTTCAGCCTTTCCTCCTAAGACAGATGCTCCAGTACCCTTATCATTATAGCCTTCCTCTGGACTCTCCTCAGTAGTTCCAGTAGATACTCTTTATGATCTGATTCTGCCCGAGTGCCTCATTCTGGTTTTGTTTTGTTGGTTTGCTTTTGGCTGCTTATTTATTTATTTATTTATTTATAACCCCTCTCTCATCTTAATTTTCTGATCTTTGAGCAAGAGAAAGCAGCTCATGGGTGGGATTGAAAATGCCAGAATACAAATAGGCCAGGGGTGTGTACTGGAGAAGTCAGCTCATAGCTTTGTGAAGCCACGCCCAAGGTATGTTCAGGAGATAAGGTGTCCATCAGTCTTCCTTCAACTTCCTGGTGTGTATGCCCTCCACATCCTGGCACTGCCAATGCCAAGAAGTGCTGCCAGTGGCTCGAGTTTCTAGACTCTTGGGGCTGACCTGGCTGCTGTGACTCACAAAATCCTGTGCAGCAGAGGAGAAGGTGCTCCCAGCTGGGTCTGGATTAGACTATCACACATCTGGGTTGCCTCAGACAGACTTCACTTTTTCCATGTGGCTGTTTTGTCCAGGAGCAAGAGAAGTTAATGCAGAATTCACAAATTGCATGCACAGTGCAGGCCAATCTGTAATCCTAGGGTAGATGGGATGCTGCAGAGCAAGCAGCAACATGCTGGCCTATAGCACATGCTCAGTCAGTTGGACATGTATATGCCTGTTTGTTTCATCTGGCATTTCCTGGGGAGTAGTAAATACACCACAGCAGAGTTCTCCCCAGACTGCTTCTGTGTGCTGCAGACATCCCCAGACTTTACAGCCCTTTTAGGAGCTCACATTTCTGGCAAAGGAGTTAGGACTTCTGCTAATTTCTCACAAGCAACCTGGTAAAAAAAGTGTCAGAGCTAATGCAGAGCAAAGTCCCTTCACAGCTGCTGCATTGTGTTTCTGAAGGCAAGTGGTGGACCTGGATTCTCCACCTTTAAGGGTCTGTTCTTCAGAGTTCACACAAGCATTTCTGCCTATATGTCTGGTAAGTATGAAAGGGCTGAGCAGGCTGTGCTTGAGGGTATCAAAGTACCCCAGAGGTTTTCTGGGCTCCTTTTCAGGTGTCAGTAAGAAGAATCCCACCTTTTCTGAGCACTGAGCTGAGAATTGTTAGGGCTTTGCTCCTTTGTCTTAGATCAGACCCAATTGCTGAGCCAAGGACAGGAAGACTCTGTCTTAAAAAAAACCCAAGAAACAAAAGGTCCTGCAACCAGAATACTTGCAGATGAATTAGAATTCCCTTCTGGTCTTCCTTGCACGAGCTACTGCTGACTGTGCTTGCTGCACTTGTGTGTGATAGTGAGGCTAGTTGCAGGTCCACATCTCAGTGAAGCCTGCACTCTGTGCTGCACATTGAATATATCTCCAGAGACCTCTCTCAATGCCCTCACTGGCCAGTTCTCCGAATCTCTACTGCTTGCAAGGGGGTGGACTAGACACAGTTTTCACAGGGAGATTGGATTCCAGCAGGTTCTTACCAGATGCAACAAGCTGCAGCCATGACCTCATTTTCTCAGCCTCCTTCTGCTGTATTTTGGACCTTGGATGCAAGATGTGGATCTTCTTACATTCTGAGATCAGCTTGCATGGAGGTTGCTAGCTCTGTAGTGGAGGCTTTCCACTTGATTAGATCTGTCTGTCAGAGCAGTTCATGTTGTGTCCTTTCAGGCTGCAGTCATGCACCCAAAAGTGCCTGTTGTGAGAGGCTTTGGGGAATCAACAAAAAATATCTGTGAGTCCTTGTTTGTGTCACTTGCAGTCGCATTGTTCTGCTTAGAGAGGCAGAGGAGCTGTCTCCTCCGTTTGTGCCAGCACTGAGGAACCACGAAGCAAATGGATTCATTTTACTCTGTTTTGTATAAAGCACTGCACATTCCTCCATGAGACAGTACTCCCCATGCTGGGGATGTGCATCTCAATGGGCAGAAGCTGTCCAGGAAACATTGTTGAGCCTGGAACAGCTTATGCTGATTTACCTGCTGCAACCTGGTAAACAGAGGTCTGAGGAATCCTTGCAGGAATCTCTGTATCCTACTCCAGGACCTCTTAGCAGCTTCAGAAAAAAGTGTCTCCTTCACGCTCTTTATTGAATGTGGTGGGAGTGATGACCACAAGGTCCCAGAGAGCTGAGTTGTTGCAATGAGGGATGGGGAGACTGTTTGATGCAAACAAGGTTCCATTTATTGGTAAGAAAGAGCAGTGTTACATAGTCTCCAAGAGTCGTTCCAAGCAATGTGTTATCCACTGATTGGCTATACCCAAGCAATATGTTATTTGTGGATTCGCTATATTAACAGAGGTAGTTAGTAACAGGCTGATCTCTGACAGGCTGATCTTCCCTATGTTAGCAGAGCTAAGTTTCTTATGTGTATCCAATCTTCTCCCACCTTCCCCAACAACAGAATCTTCTGTTTCATATCCTTCCATTACCTAATCCCAGATTCCTCTTTTATCTAAGAAGAGACGTGCTGTGCTACACAGTGGCTGCCGCTGCCCTTGG
>WBNM01038886.1:0-33335 GCA_013399055.1 Ramphastos sulfuratus
GGGGGAGGCGGGATCCTTACATGGAACAGTATCCCCCATCGTTCTGCGTTCCTGGGAGGGGGGCGACGAGGCTGCATTCTTAGATGGGGGGGGGGGGGGGCCGCCGCTGGTTTGTGCCTTTGCATGGGGGAGGGCTCCAGTGTTTCGCACCCTTGGACGGATTGGGGGCGGGTAGGTGCGTGTCTCGCATTTGCACCCTTGCATGGATTGGGAGGGTGTCTCTCACCGCTTTGCACCCTTACGTGGAGTGGGGGGTGTTCCCCCACTTTGCATCCCTGTTTTGCAGGGGTGTCCTCCATACCTTTATATGGGGGGGAGGGGGAGCGTGCATGTCACTTTGCACCCTTGCATTAAGAGGGGGTTCTCCGACCTGCTTTCCCTTCCTTCGTGGGGGGATTCCCTTCTCAGCCTGCACCTATTCATCGCGGGCTGGGGGGGGTCCTTTACACAGGTGGAAGCCTGGCTGCCTGGGAGGGGATCCGCAAATCCTTTGGCACCATCATGGTGCTCTGGGCCTCTTTGAATCATTTGGGGTGGGGGGGCTTTGCTATGTATCTTATATGAGGGAACCCTACCAGGTTTACAACCTTGTAAGCTGGAGGAGAGGGGAAAATCAGACCTCTTTGCATGGCAGGGGGAGTGCTGTCACTTCGCATTCCTGTATGGAAAGGGAGGTACCTGCCTGCTTTGCATCTTTGCATCGGGGAGGGAGTGGAGATAGGGGCATCACTTTCCATCCTTGCATCTTAGGGGAAGGAGCATCCACCACTGCTTTTCATTTTTACATCACTGTGGAGGAGAAGCAGGGTAGGGAGAGGCACCTGCAGCCTGCATAGGGCAGGTCTCACCCCCCTCTAGATTCAAAATTGGGAGTGGGGGGGCACCACACAGCCTGGTATGAGGCTGGGAAATCAGGGAACAGGGCCAGGCAGGACAGAAGTGTGGTGGCACCTGCCTCCCCCCACACCACTAATCCAGCCTTAGGCTTTCTCTGGGATTTGGGGCAGTCTCTGGGATTTGGGGCAGTCCCTGGGATTCCAGGTCCCCCCCATTTCCGCCACACACACCCCCAGCCTGGGGTACCCACAGATGCATGCTGCAGGTGGGCACACCCCCTTTAAGGATGCCATGTTTGGGGCCTCCACATGCTCAGTGATTCAGCTACTTGCAGTTTTATAGCTTCAAACCGGAGTTGTGGCTGCCTCGTGGTGGTGTCAGCGGGATGGAATACCTCTGGATTTAGATGCTTTGCCATCCAGTTTGTAGCTGCTTTGTCTGGGGCTGCCTGGCACACGCTGCCAGATCCACTGCTGGATGTGAGTCTGGAGCAGGGAACACAGGACCTGAATGTATGGACAGATTTGAAAGAGCAGAATTAATAATTCATCTCCCAGACTTCTGCATGCTCCTTGCTTGCTGCATCTCCTTGCCTGGATTTTAGAGAGGCTGCTGGCTTCATTGCAGAAAAAAATAGGTATTTTGGTGGCATTTCTGTATCCTGGGAGCATCCCCTGTGACAGGTTGAAGAGCTTGGTGGGGAGAGGAGGGGGAAGACAGTGACATTCATCTGGCAGCTAGAAGGTTAATGTGCACCGTGCTCTTGAGCACGCCAAGGGCTCTTACACACAATGCCTGTGATGCAACTTAGACCCCAAATGTCCGCTCCTTCCCCGAGGAGCAGAAGCCCACAGAGAAAACTCAAGCTGAAGCATGTTTTGCTTCGAGCTGTCATCTCCCTTGGCCCAGTTCTGAACCAAAAAAAGATGCTCAGTCTCCATTTTATGGTGGATGACAAATCAGCTGCCGATGCCAAGATCTTGACAAGTTATGAACAACAGCCCTCCAGCCAAAAAGTGTTAGAAGAAATTAAGACGAATCTTCTTTTTGCAGAGCTGCTCATCCCAAAAGCCACCCTCTGAGCTGCACCCCGTGGGTGTGAGCTGCAGCATCTCTGAGCTGAGAGGATGCTGCCTAGGCAAGAGCTGGCCCTGCTGTCCTAAATCCCGCTGAGATTTTTGCAGGGTTGTACATACAGCACAGGAAAGGAAGGGATCACCCGGGCACACGGCAGGGAACGGCATGGGCGCTGACTGGGAATGCTCTGTGACTGAAGATGCCGGTCCTGCGGCTGTTCCCAAAGGGAGTGAGCACTGGGTTTGCAGCAAGACCCTTGTTGCTCTCCGAGGGCTTCCTGCTTTTATCAAAGCGCCTTCTATGTTGGGGAGAAAAAGGCTGGTTTGTTCAGCAGCGTCCTGCTCACGCCAGCCAGCCAGCGAGATCCTTCTGTTAATGAGCTGGGCACAAAAAGGGGGTGGAAAAACCCACATTGAAGATTTTCCTTTGGTGATAAAGAGTCGTTAAAAACAACACATGATTCCTGGGCCAGCAGGGATCCTTTCCAGCCAAAACAGAGCTGGTATCTGTGGTGGTTCCCACCGCTTCATGCTCTGGCTCCTTTGAACATCAAGGCTGCTCCCAAGGCAGTCCTAGCACAGGAGCCATGCACGGAGCAACCGAAGGATGACTGAGGATAACACGTAGTTTCAACCACACCTTTTATCCATCCCTTTATCCCTTCAGCATTAGAGCACCAGGGCATCACTTTCCTCAGTTGCATCTCGGGCAGGGAGAATGCACCATTGCTTTTCATTTTCACATCCCTGTGGAGGAGAAGCTGGGCAGGGAGAGGCACCTGCGGCCACAGTAAAGCAGGGCTCGCCACTCTCTAGTTGAAAATTGGAAAGTAGGGAGCACTGAGGGCACCACAGAGCCTGATGGGAGGGTGGGGAAGCAGAGGGAACAGTACCAAGCGGGGCAGAAGCACGGTGGCACTTGCCACGTGTGACCCCCCCACCCCACCATATAACCTGGCATTGCATTTGCGTGGGCTTAGTTTGTATCCAAAGCAGAGGTGGTAGTGGGTCTGCCCAGAGGTTGGCAGTAGCTTAGATGGAATAGGAAGAACTTGATGAAGTCCCAAGGTGGAGGAGAACTGAGGGCTCCCCACTTCTGTTGAGAAATTGACTGACAGAATCCAAACCCCACAGGAAATACTTGCCTGCCAGTGCAACGCTTGTTAGTTGCCTACCTGTAAATCACAGCATCATTTAGACTGGAAAATACCTTTAAGATTACCAAGTGCAACCATTAACCCAGCACTGCTAAGTCCAAAAGAAACAACATGGAGGTAAAACCCATGAAGGAGCGTGCTTGTTTGAAACCAGCCCTGTAGCAGGGTGAGCTTTTTATCCCAACCCTGAGGTGAGGAGGCTGTTGCATTTATGGCATCCTCCTAAGCAGATTTTTTTGGCAAAGGTTGGTGTTGCAGAGCTCAGCCTTCAGAGGCGTTTGTGATTTAGAGGCAATTTAGTCAAGTGCTGTTCCTAGAGCTGAAACATTCTGCAGCAGAAGAAAGGGGGTGAAGAAAAAAAAAAAAGTCCTGTGGCATTTGCTAATAAAACTCTTCAGGAATATTTTTAGCTGTGATTTAATGTTGTGTTGCACTTTGCTGGGAAGTGTTGGTTTGTTGAAGCCTCCTGGCAGTTGTGAGCTGTGGTGGAGCTGCCTTTGGCTCAGTGAGCAGAGGAGGGGGGCTGCAGATGGACTGGAGGAGAGGTGTGGGCAGCACTCCCAGTCAGGGTGGGTGACGTGCCTTCCCGGTGGGGCACAGGGCACCGATTCAGCCCCAGCTCTGGAAGTGATGCAGCTCTGCCCCAGGACTCCCTCCCCCCTTTGGCTGGAAGAACTGACCCTTTCCCTGCGATCACAGCTCAGCCCAGATCTGTTCTTAGCAAATATTCCTCCGTGCCACTCAGAATCTGGGCTGAGACCTCATAATTCATTTTGCATGTGCTGCAGGAACAGCAAGTCCACAGTTCTGACTTCCAGTCTCCCCCAAGTCAGGAATTCACAGATGGAGGACCACAGGCAGAATCCCACATCCTGGGGCTTTTCAGTTCCTAATTCTTTGCCACGAGATGTGCTCCCTGTTCCTTTCTCCATGAGAGGTGCTCTGCCTTCCCTTCTCCATGAGAGGTGTTCCCCTTCCTGCTCAGGATGAGGCCGGAACACTTTTCCTGGCCCCAGACCATTTGTGAAGCCAGACTTCCAGATGCAAGGGTCTCAAGAAGGAGCCAGGCAATAGCATGCTTCTGCATGTCCATCATCCTCAGTGCAATCACACATTTACCCTCGCTGGTTTATTTTAAGCAAGGGAAATGCTGAGAATCCAGGCAGTTTCAATATATTTAATTAACCTCTGGACAGAGGCTCTGGAGTGATTCTCAGCTTCACAGGGAGCAATGACATTTGTCATGCTGGTTGTGCTCACAGTCATTTGGGTGAGCAACAAACTCAGAAGTGGTCACAGATGCATTTGGTAAATTAGAGCAAGGAGTCCTTGCTGTGCAGCTCATGCTCCATTTTGCACGAAGGAAAGAAGCAGATCTGGTCCAGTTTTAGCAAGCAGGTTTCTCCACCTTGCAAAGAGCCACCTGCACAGTTCTTGCTGGTTGATTTTTCTTCTGTGACACCAAAGCTTTAGCACCTCTAGGCTCTGCTTTCCATCCTGAGGCTGCTCATGGCCCACATCAGCCAAACATCTGCGGTTGAGAAGAAGGAGTTTAGGGACACCTAAGGCAGAGGTTGCTCCTCATCCATTAGGTAGCTGCTGGTGGCACTGTCTGTCCTCTGCATGTTTGTCCTGTTGCTCCTCAAACATTCCTGGACCCATTTTCAGCACACTTGGTGGCAGAGCTCCACAAATGAGCAACTCAAAAGTCTGCTGCTTTTGCAGCTCCCACTTATTTCTGTCTGCTCAGAGACATTGTGTGCCTCAGGGATCCTTCCCAGCCCTCTTCTGTACCAGATCTGTCCTTCCAAGCTCCACAGGACAAGCCCCTTCAGGCACCTAAGAGCCAGCTGAGCATTGCCTTCACCTGTTCTCCTCTTCCTGACTTCAGAGGAGATTTTTTAGGCTCCTTTCAATACTTCAGGATTGCCTTGTGTCGTCTCCTCCCTCCTGCCCCTGCAGCACCCTCCCCACCTGTCCCTCACCACTCCCAGTCCACCTGCAGCAAAACACAGATGTCTGTCCTGAGCAGGCATTGGAAGATCAGGCACTTCTGATATTCATTTGCAAGCTTCTGTTCCAGGAGAACAGACTGCCCATACTCCACCTCTGGGGTTTTACTTCACTCTGGCTCCTAGCATCCAACCAAAGCTTTTGCTCCATTGCAAAATCCTCCAGTTCTTGGCAGTGTCTGGTCCTCAGGGCACAACAGCATGCTGGGGAACCCAGTTTGGGTAAGAGCTTTGACTGTCAAGGGTAGAGCAAACAAAGTTCTGAGTCAAGCCTTGGGGCCAATGAGCTAAGCTGTAGGGTTGGTGCAAACTGCCAGATTTAAGGTGTTCGTCATGGCTGTGCTCAGTGCACACTTACCTACCTGCTCCCCAATGCAAGCTCAGGGTCTTTCTTGGCTGTCTACAGACTGTGAATTAGGTTCCCCTTGGCCAGGCTCAACTGCTGCTTTGCACACCACCCAGCCATGCTTCAATATCATCACACAAGGTATTGATGATACCTTGATGGCTGATGTTTTTGCAAGCTGGACATCCTTTCCAGCCAGCTCTGCTAATCTCTCCTGTAAGCCCATTCCCAATACAGGTTTCTCCTGTGGAGAGCACCCAGACAAAGAAAGCAAACCCAAAAGTCGCCTTCTGTCCCACCTTGGTCCAGTGAAAGAGTGTGACAGCAAGGGACTTCTATCAATCACAGAATCATTTAGGTTGGGATAAGACCTCTAAGACCACCAAGTTCAACCATTAACCCATAATAGCCAAGCCCACCACTAAACTATGTCCCTCAGCACCATATCTACACAGCTTTTTAAATCACTCCAGGGATAATGACTGCACTTCCATGGAAAGTGAAGCAGGACACTGGGGCTGAGAGTGCAGGTATCAGGCACTTACCAAACCAAATATCTCTCTTGGAGGTTAGCCAGCACCTGAGAAATGTTTTGTGACCTATAGCCTGTCCCTCCTTGCAGGGCCATGCAGAGCAGGCATGATCCTTCAGGCCACTTTAGATCCTGCCAGTGAAATCCAGCTTGGCTTTGCAAGTCACAGCTCAATCACCTGCCCAGTGGGAGAGAACAAGAAGGACTGGGGATTCAGTGAAGGTGAGGAGACAGTTTTTAATGTACAAAATTATCACAAAAGACATAAGGAGCAGTGGTTGGACACAAAACTCAATTTTGTGCACTGCCGTACTAAAGAAGATGTTCTTGTCTGCCCCCAAGGACTCTAGCTGACAGATGTGATGGCTGCTGAGATGAAAGGGACATCTGGAAGGACCCAGCTGTAGGGGTCACCTGCGAGCCAGCATCTGCAAGCCACACTGTGTCATTCTGGTCTGCAGGGACCAGGACTTGACAGCGGTATTCTGAGGCAGGGCTTCTTTTCCATCCCTCCTGCAGTCTTCTCCTGCATGGTCTGAGAAACCAGAGGCTGCTCTCCAGTAGCAGCAATAGCTCTGGGGTCTGGGATATTGCAGTCAATTTGCTGATTGTTCCTTGGAAGGAACCACATACTCACCTTCTTCCCCTCTTCTGGTCTGGCCCTGCTGGGATGAATTTCAGACCTCAAATCTCTTTTTTCCTTCATCCCCTTATTGGCTCCCCATGGGGGATGGCTGTGCGGGTGGCCCTGATTCCTCCAGGCCTCTGCACAGGGACAAAGAGCCATGGGTGATGGAGGCCATGTCCCAGGCGGATGCTGAGAATGGTTCTTTGTTCCCTGGTTCTAATTACTGAGCCCCAGAAACTTGTTAATCTCTCTGCTCCACGTCAGCCCATCCCTGCATCTGCTGCTTGGCGGGGAACCACCCCCCCCCCCCCCCCCGGAGACGTGCCAGGGCTCAGCCTCCAAGTGTGGGTTTTGAGGTGACACATCAAAGCAAGCTTGGGATGAATGTGCCTCTTTACACAGCCCGGAGAGGTGTTCAGGGAGTGCCCAGAAATGGGGGTTGTATGTCACCAGGGCAGGTGTCCATCCAGAGCCTCTTCTGCAAACTCCAACTCAGTTTTCTCAGCCAAAAAATAAGCAGCTGGCAGAAGACTCTTGGTGTTGTTTTTGGAGCCTGGGGCAGTACCAGGCCTGCCATCTATGTGTGGTGGTTTTGGGACACATTGTTTGCTTTGAGCCTGAAACACTGTGTGACCCCATGCAGGGTTCAGGGCTCAGGTCCTTCCCACGGCACCCCGACTGCCCCGGGGCAGAGCAGACCTCAGCCAGTCACCCCCAGCATGGACAGACCTGGGAGCACAATCAGCCCTTTGGGAACCTCCATCTGAATGATGCAGAATCCAGTTTTGGGCTCTTTCATGGAGGGAACTTGCATTTGCATTTGAAAACTGCAGAGGAGCTGTCAGAGGTCTGGGGCACTGGCCGGGTGCTATCAATGGGAAACTGTTCTGCCAGAAAGTGTGAGCCCTGCAGATTGCTGGCTCCAGACATGGTTAGAGCTGCTGGGGGGCAGTGCCCAGCTGCTCTGCTCCCAGCTACCGACAGCTCTGCTCAGAAGCTGGTTCTTCTCTGCTGCCAAAACAGAGCAGAGGTTTGTGAAATTGGGGCAGTGTCCAGAGCGTGAAACAGCAGGGACTCAGGTGGCTGTATTCAGGAGCTGAGAAGGCTCTTTTTGTTCCCTAGGACCCAATTCACGGTGATTTTAGCGCTAAAACCCGTCAGCCTGACTTTGCACTGGGAGTGCAGCTGAGGCCTGATGCACTTGTGCCATATAAGACCTCCTTCTGCAAGCCTTTAGGGTCACTCCCTGCATTGTGCCTCTCTGTGGCCACGATCCCAGGCTGCAGCACCTCAGGTGATGCCACCGGAGACATTTCATTCTACTTTTTATCCTCCTTTCTCAGCCTGTTTCATACCACTTGCCCTTCATGGGGGTAACCTGCCCTCAACTGTCCTCCACATCCCACCACAGAATCATAGAATCATAGAATGCACTGATTGGAAGGAACCTCTAGAGGTCACCCGGTCCAACCCCCTTGCAGGAAGCAGGGACATCCCCAACTGGAGCAAGTTGCTCAGAGCCCCATCGAGCCTGACCTTGAAAGATCTGTGTTCCTCTCCATGAAAATCTTTACTAAGAGGGGAAAGACAAACACAATCTGAAGAGAAACCAGAATCCATTCTTTATCCTTACTCACCAGCTCCCATGGGCGCTTTCACTGGAGGTGTGCCATCAGGTGTAGGCATCTCCCTGCATCTCCTTGAGCTCTGTAGAAAATGAACCATCCAGGGCTGGCAGCAGAGTGGGGGCCACACGAGGATGCTGCAAGAGTGATGCTGACAAACCACGCAGGAGTGCTGCGAGGGTTACAGAGGGATGCCGGTAGGAGCACGCAGGGGCGCAGTGGAGAGCTGGCGGCAGCAGCCTGCTCCAGTGTAGTGCGTGCACAGACAACACCCCAGAGAGCTCCGCAGTCAGCTGGAAGTAATGGCCTCGTGAGCCACTCCTTGCTGCTGACTGCTCTTTGCCTTGGCTGAGGCCTCCCGGGGTGAGCTGAAGGGCTGCAGCACGTGGAGGTTTGCTCCTGGTTTGAGCACAGATCCGGGAAGGTACATGGGAAAGGCTCTCTGGGCATGGTGGGGCATCAAGGGAGCACAATGGTAGGGACAAGGCTTGGTGTGATCCTTATCTCCACCCCAATCACGAAGGTTGAAAAAGACCTCTACAAAGACATCAAGTCCAGGCTTTTATGCAACATCTGCATGAGATGTCCACGTACTTGCTGGCGTCTGGAGCTTTGCACCCACAGAGCATCCTCTGTGTGGAAAGGGCTTGGCTGGTGCTGCATGCACTGCACCCTCCATATCCCAGTGTGGGAAGGATGACTCCCTGGGCAGGGAGCAGAGGGAAATGGGGATGAAAAAGAAGCAAATGGCAAAAGCTGTGTATTTTCTTGGTGTTCTTTCTTTCATGCCCAGGAGAAACGTGAGGGCTCACCGGCAGCATGCCACTGGTGAAGAGGAACATTGAGCCTCGGCACCTATGCCGCGGGGCTCTTCCCGAGGGGGTGACAAGTGAGCTGGAGTGTGTCACCAACAGCACGCTGGCTGCCATCATCAAGCAGCTGGGCAGCCTCAGTAAGTCACAACACAGTGACCCTGGTACAGGCTGGGGATGGGGAGAAGGGATGGAGTGGTGGGATGCTGTTGGAACACCAGAGTCACTTGTTTCAGGTGCAAACACAGAGAAATGGGAGCTATGTGAGAGCCACCCCTAATTCAGAGGGAATTCCCCAGCTAATTAAACAGGGAGGATGCTCAGGGCCAAGCCCCATGTGGGGACTTGGTGGCAATGTTAAAATCAGAGAATCATAGAATTGTTTTGGTTAGAAAAGACTTCTAAGAGCAAGTCCATCAGCCCAGCTCAACCATGGTCATTAATCCATGTCCCAAAAAGTGCCATGTCCACAGGTTTCTTGAACACTTCCAAGAACAGCGACTCCACCACCTCCCTGGGCAACCTATTCCAATGCTGGATCCTCCCATAGCTGCCCTGTGTGGTGAGGGATGGAAAACTTAGCCAGAAATAAAAAAAGTGAGGTGAAGATTGAAAAGCCTCATTATTTTTAATCTTAGAGCTTTGTGAGAAAGAGAGGTCAATATAAAAGGTCTAAATCCTCAGCTGTCTTTCTGCCCTGGGACTGATTCCAACAGGAAAGGGGAGGACCAAGGCACTATGCAGCCCAGTGTGAAGGTTTAATAGGGGCAAACGATTTCACTGCTGAATATCAACTTCAACAGAGAGAGAAATGCAGGCTTTTCAGAGATCTCTCCAACTTTTCCCCTCCTCCAGAATTATCCTCTAAAATACTCCCAGAAAAATAAACTCTGAGTTTAGAGAGCTGGACACTACCTTGTCCAGAGGAAAAGAGATCAAATACAAATGGCCAAACTGATTGACAAGCTGAGCAGATAGAAAACATACCTTGATCTCAGGAGCTGTTTGATCCACGGTTCTGGAGGGACTGGGGTGCTGGGCTGGAACGGGTGCTGCGGCCTGCAGGTGTCAGCAATGCTCTGCTCAGCCCTGAGGTGGTAGGAGTCCTAATAAAGTTGTCTGAGAGATGCAGCAAGCACTGCAGGGAAATATCTGCTGAAATGAAATAAACTGAGGCTTCTGTCTGCTCTGGCACTGTCCCTGCTTTCCTGCTCTCTGTTTTCCACCTTCATGGCTGGATACCTGCAGGTGACGCTAGATGGCCAGGTGGTGTGGTGATGGTTGGTGTTCTGTGCTGCATCTAGCCTGGTATATCTAAAGGCTTTTTAGGATGGACCATAGAACGGTTGGGATTGGAAGGTACTAACAAAGATTATCTACTCCAACCCCCTGCAGTAACCAGGGACATCCCCAACTAGATCAGGTTGCTCAGAGCTCCATCAAACTTGACCAGGGGTGGGGCCTCTACTACCTCACCGAGCCACCTGTTCCAGTGTTCCACTGTCCTCATAGTCAAGAGTCATTACCATGGTTTGGTGCCTCCCACAGGTACTGTTCTTGCTGACAACGATGCTGGTGTGTGTAGGATAGGTGGCCTGTGCTCCTCTCCTTCCATGCAGCTCTTTGCCAGGTTGGGGAGAGGATGAGGCTCAGCTCCCAGAAAAACAAGGCTTGAGAGGAGCTGTGGTCCAGGGGATGGGCTGGGAGAGGACTGCCTGCCCACTACCATTGCCCATGACAAATTCCTGTTGTCCTCTGGCAGGCAGACATGCAGAGGACATCTTTGGTGAACTGTTCAATGAAGCCAACAGTTTCTACATGCGGATGAACTCGCTACAGGAGAGGGTGGACCTGCTGGTCATCAAGGTGACACAGCTGGACTCCACCGTGGAGGAAGGTGAGGGGTCTGAGATACTTTGGGATGGGTGCAAGGGGGTGGGAGACACATGTTCAGGGCTGGACCAGCTGTTGTGCCCAGTTTGGGAGTCTGAGGTCGCCCCTGCATTTCATCTTCTTCCTGCACCCCCAGTTTCACTGCAGGACATCAACATGCGGAAAGCCTTCAAGAGCTCCACGGTGCAGAACCAGCAGGTTGTGTCTCGCAACTCCATCCCCAACCCAGTGATGGAGATGTACCAGCGCTGCGACAAGCCCCCACCACTCAACATCCTCACACCCTACAGGTAGAGTGGCTGCTGCATCCCTCCTCGAGGACACCAAAGACATCCTAGGAGGTTCTGGGGAGCTTTTTGCAGGAGAGGCATCCAAAGGTGCACCCTATTGGCTGCTTGGTGAGGGCCTAGAGGCTGTTTTCTCTGGCTGCCATGCCATTGTCTCTGTTTGTAGGGCATTTGGGATGAGCGACCCACATGCAGTGGTACTGCAAGTAGTGACCACTGTGCTGGACATGTTCATGGTGGGACAACAGCTCATGGCTGTGATCATACGAGCCCACTGCTCAGGGGAAGGAATGTCTGATCTGACTGATAGCTCTCTCCTCTTTTCCCACCCTTCAGGGATGACAAAAAGGATGGCCTCAAGTTCTACACTGACCCCTCGTACTTCTTCAACTTATGGAAGGAGAAAATGTTGCAGGCAACAGAAGATAAGAGAAAGGAGAAGCGCAGGCAGAAGGTAACAAAGAGATGAGGAACACTGGGAGGGGCTGGAGCTGGGGGATCACCACCTTCTTGGTGCATCCCATATGTTCCTTCCTGCTGTGGTGGGTGCATCTTGATGCTCCCTGGGCTTGTGTGTGTCCCCAGGAGCAGCGGCTGGTGGAAGACTCCACTCGAGAGGTGAAAAAAGTGAGGAAAGCCCGGAACCGGCGCCTGGAGTGGAACATGATGGCGTATGATAAAGAGTTCCGACCCGATAACAGGTTCTCACCATCCCCCTATCACATGGCGTCATCGGAAGGATCACTGTCCCCAGATAATAGGCAGGTTTCACCTACTGCTTGTTTAGCTCACTTCCTCTCCTTTGCTTTTCTCTTCTTCTCCATCTTTGGGAGATGTGCTGCTTGTAGCAGGGCTGGGGTGATAAGCTGCTAACCCACGGTAGCTTCATAGACAGCTCCAGGAGTCACATCCTGGACCTCAGGAACAGCCTAGGTGTCAGAGTGCTAAAGGAAGATACTACCTCAGCTCTCTTGGTGTCCACATCCCCTCCACTGTCTCTCTGCTTTCTTGTACATCTGTATTTTGTGGCCATTTTCTGTTTTGTTGTCTCAACAAGAGCATAAGGCTTGTGAGGAGCAGCTGAGAGAACTGAGGTTGTTCAACCTTTAGAAAAGGAGGCTAAGGGAAGATCTTCTGGATCTCCACAACTCCCTGAAAGAAGGTTGGAGCCAGGTGTGGTCAATCTCTTCTCCCAAGGAACAAACCATAAGATGACAAGAAATGGATTCAAGCAGCATCAGGAAGCGTTTAGGTTGGACATGAGGAACAACTGAAAGGGTTGTCAAGGCCTGGACCATGCTGCCCAGGGCAGAGGTGGTGGCCCCCATTCCTGGAGGGCCCTGGAGGGGTTTCAGAGCTGTAGAGATGTGGTGCTGAGGAGCATGGGTCAGCAGTGACCAGGCAGTGCTGGGTTAACAGTTGAACTTGATGTTCTTAAAATTCTCTTTCAACCAAAATGATTCTATGATTCTAACCACAAAGTACCCCCCAGACCCATGTCTCTCTGACCCAGCCACCCCTGCTCCCAGGAGTAGGATCGCAGAATCATAGAACGGTTTAGGTTGGAAGAGACCCGCAAAGGTCATCTGCTCCAACCCCAGGGTTTTCCTGTGCCATAGATCTTACGCTTCAGATGTGGCCGACCACTCGTACCCAGCAAGCCCCAACCACCCTGCACAGCTGCTGGCCCCAGCATCTCACCTGGCCCCAGCAGAGCACAAGGAGGGGGTGCTGGTGGCTGCCACCCCCCAGGAGCACATCTACCGCCCGGCTGCAGCAGCAGGCAGCCGACAGAACAGCCTCAACCGCCTCCAGCAGCCTCCTGCAACACAGCCCCCAGAAGCTATCCTCAATGGGCCGAGACCTCACTTAGTCAAGGATTATGGGTAAGGCTTCTTCTGCCTCTTCTGTCCTGGTGGAGGCATGTCCAGGGAAAGAGGGGCTTGGTGGAGGTCTAGAATCCCTGGTTTCTAGGCTGACATAGTGGAGAGAGCCTTCTCTACAGCCACCATGCTCTGAAACTGTCAGTGAGACCTGAGGCTGAAATCAAACAGAAACACTTTTAGGGTAACCTCATCCCAGATAAAGGGACAAGGTGGATGGAGAGGACCATTTTACCCTGGGACGTTGACTGCCTTCCAACGACTACATGCCCCATAGCCCATTCAACCATCAGAGCCCCACTGCAACCTCCATAGGGACTGAGCTTATGTGAAGGTCCAGAGCAAACCAAGCCACAGCTCAGCTGGTCAATTCCTGGGATGGGTGGCGGGTACTCAGGATATGTGGTAGATGCCAAGAATGGATGGTGGGTAGCCAGAATGTGTGGTAGGCAGCTGGAATGGGTGCTGAATGCCTAGGAAGAGTGGTAAGTGCCTAGGATTGGGTGGTGGGTCACAAAATGGGTGATAGATGCCATTGCTCCTTGTACCACTGACATGGCTTTGCCCTCCCATTGCAGCCCACAGCCGATGCCAATGACAGAGTACTTTGTGCCCCCTGCCCCACCACCCCCACCACCCGTCATCCCCTCTGCTCAGACCGCCTTCGACAGCCCCATCTCAGCTCCCCCTGCACTGGCCCCAGGCTCAGCTGCTCCCCCATCCTATGCACCCTCACCACCCCCTGCACCCCCTGGTCCCTACTCCGCTTCCCCGCCGCAGGCCGGCCCCATGGGACCCCCGGTGGCCCCACCACCACCACCGCCTGGTCCTCCTGCCATTGCCGCCTCACCTGCGCACTCAGCATCACCGCCGGCACCCGCCATGGAGCCCCGGAAGCCACAGATCCCACTGATGCCCATGAGCGATGCCCGGAGCGACCTGCTGGCAGCCATCCGCAGGGGTAAGTGGTGGCACTGGTAAGCAGGAGACAGGTCCTCAGTGCTGCTACTGTGGTGGCAAAGTACCTCTTGGTGCAGAGTTGAGTGGCATTGTCTTTGTTGTGTGAGAGACAAGCCCCAGGTGACCAGGTGCTGGAGCCTCGAAGCAGGCTGCCCAAAGAGGTGGTGGAGCCTCCTCCTCCTCTGGAGAATTTGCCTCTAAAGTCTTCTTTCCCTACCACAGGAATCCAACTCCGGAAAGTCCAGGAGCAGTGGGAGCAAGAGGCCAAAAAAGAGCCTGTGGGTAATGACGTGGCAACGATCCTGTCCCGCCGGATCGCGGTGGAGTACAGCGAGTCTGACGATGACTCCGAGCTGGACGATAACGAGTGGTCGGACTGAGGGGCCCCGGGGCTGGGCTGGCACCGAGCTCCCAGCTCTGTCCCAGGTGTGTATAGGCGCCTCCCCCGCTCCTCGATGCCAACAAGTGCAGGTGGCCCCACTCTTTCAGGAGCTTTGCTTTCACACCATGTCCAAAACCCTTTGGGCAGCAGCAGCACTGGTAGGATCCACCTTGGAGGCAGTGAGATCAGAAATTAGCAGCACCTTCACGTGTAATGACTTCAAAACTGCTCTGAAAGCCTGTTAGTAGGATTACTCTGGGTTTACACCTGGAGCAAGACCAGAGTGTGCTTTACTAGAGAAGGGAAAGCCAGAGGCAGTAGTGCTTTTTCAGCTAGATGTTAAATGTGTTTATGAGAAGCTCCTGAAGAAGCAGCCTGATTGCACAAGTGGTGCCACCACGGGCCATGCACTTGGTCTGGAGATGATCTGCTTGCCTACATTTGTGGGATCAGGCAGCTCCCAAAACTACTTATGGGCAGGAGCCTCCTTCCCCATAAAGCAATACAGCACATTTCACAGCAGTCATGCAGAGATGCTCACTGCTGTGTTGTCATTCCCTGAAGAAGACCAAGGTGTTGGTGACTTGAGCTAATATCCATCCTTAGGACCAGTTTTCTGGGTGAAAAGGGTGAAGTTTGAGAGGTTCAATATGTGCTGTTCTTGGGGGGAAAAGGGAAGCAGAGGTGCCCATGGAGCTTCCTCAAGCCCAGTTCTCCTTGGGTTTAGGGCTTCACTGTTTCAGTGCTAATTAAAACAAACAAACAAACAACAACAACAACAACAACAAAAAATGCTGCTTTGAAGCAAATTCTCAGCTTGCACTTTGCAACCTCACAAACTGCACCCTTACAACTGAGATGAACTCAGACCATGGCACTAAGCCTGCCCTGTCCCTGACTGCCCTTCATTGAAGGTTTTTCACACAGTTGCAAAGGGAGGAGACATGGGAAGGCAGAGGGAAGGGGTGGAGAATACTGAAAATATCACAGCCAGGAGTAAGAACCTACAGAGAGCTGGAAGAGGTTCTCCACCAGCAGAAAATTGACTGGGACCAGCCACACTTGCCCAACACAGCATCCTGAGGTCTTTTCTTGTGTTCCCATATACCACAAGTCCCCACTTTGGATATCTTCTGGGGAGAAGCTGGACTGTGAGCTCACCTGCCCACCAGCCATGTACATGATAGCTACAGAAGTAGCATTTTGACTATAAGTGACCAGACCCGTAGAAGAGGTGGGAGGATGTGGCTGGGACCCAAAAGGCTTCAAGGCTGATCCATCCTTAAACTCCCCCTGAGAAATGCTACTGTTGAACAATGCCTCAAGCTTGTGCTCATTTTCCTCTTTGTGGCAAGATGCAATGAAGCCCTTGCCCAGCTGCTGAGAAACACCACCAGGAGCTCTCCCTTCTCTTGACAAACACAAGGAGACCATTGTCTCCTGTCCTTCAGACATGACACCTTCTGCATCTCCACATCTCAGCTGAGAGCTGTGGTGCCAAGTGTGAGGCTCAACTGGAGGAACAGCATGATGGATGTGGGATGAGGGTGACTGGGGAAAGCATTGGTGGTGGGTGCCTGCCATGGGGAGCATCCCCAAGTTTACCCCTCTTCTTTCCTTAGGGAAAGCTCCCTTTGACTTCAGTAGGGCTGATTGTCAGAGCAGGCACTGAGGATGACCAAAGTAGGCAGGGAGATGGTGTACTACAGGTGACCAGGAAATTGCTTGGTGCTCACCAGATTCTGACATTGACCCTCTGGGACACAAAGAACTGTCTGCAAAAGCTTTTGGCTAAAGCTTGGTGTCTCCACACAGACAGAGAGCCTCTGTGATCCCCACAACAGGCTTTCCTTGGCCAGGGCTCTTGGGCCTGGAGCAAGCTCAGAAGAATATCTTGTGAAAGTTCAGAGCAGTCACCAGGCAGTATTTGTTGTGGGGTGGCACAAACACAGACACAATGGTGATACTATCAGGGTTGATGCCATTGCATGGCAAAGCACTTGACAATCACGGAACTCAAGTCTTGACCACAGGCCACATTTGCAGGGCAGATGGACACCTGGGAACCTCAGGGGTGCAGGTAGCAAGGTTCACCTCCATTTCCTCATACCTTTATGTCTTACGTCATCCTCTTCTCTTTGGACATCTCAGCACATCCTCACCATTTGTATCCTGCTTAAGAAAATTCACAGCCCATGGTAACCCTGGATGGGTGTGTTTAAAAGTCATTTGGACGTGGTGCTTGGGGATATGGTTTAGAGTGAATCTTGTAGAGTAGGGATATCAGTTGGAGTTGGTGATCCTGAGAGTCTTTTCCAACCAGAATGTTTCTGTGGTTCTGTAAGACAAACCCATTTCACATGCTCCACTCCAAAGCAGCTCAGCAGGACCATAACCTCCTGCATTGCCCATAGCTTGAAGGCATCAGGGATCTGAACTTCCTCAGCTCCACTGAAGCGGTCTTGATAGCAGGCATGGGGCTACCCTCTCCCCAGTGAGATGTCTATGTTGGAGCTTATTGCTCAGCTGTCCTGTGTAGGAACTTGAGAAAAATCATGCTGTGAGGGTGATGGAGCAGGCTGCCTGGAGAGGTTGTGGAGTTTCCTTCTCTGAAGAGATTCCAGATCTGCCTGAACATTGCGACCCTGCTTTACAAGGGGAGGGTCTGGATGATCTCCAGAGGTCCATTCCAGGCACTGCTACTGTGATACTGTGTATTTGGTGGAGAAATAACCTGTGTGAGCTGTGGGCACCCAGTTCTGGTTTGATCGCAGCGCAGCTTGTGCTTCCCAACTCTTTCCCAGCAGTGCCTTGATGCGGACAAGCACATGGTGGCACTAAGAGTATCCATTTCACGACAATCATTCCTGCAAGAACAGCTCTGCGGGTAGGCCAACATCTTCAGTGCCTTTGCTTGAGGGACAGCCACTTTTGAGGATGAACCATCAGTATATTTAGGTCCATTCATCTGTCTTTTGCCTGGGTGATTGTGACCAACACATGTAACACCAACTCCTTGGTTGGGCTGCTCTGGGTTAGCTTTTCTGGGATGGGTTGGGCCACACCAGTTAGCGCTGTGTGTCTGACCCATATGCTGCAGCACTCAGTATCTGGCACATCTGGGCCTATTTCTGTGCACTCCTCCAAAAGTAGGCTGTGCCGCGTTACGCAACCCGAAATGCTGGAATCCTCCTGTGGGCCGATATAAAAGTGAATATTTAAATATTTTATCTAGTTGGCAGCCATTACAAATCCCATCCAGGTCACAGATGATTGAAATCTTCCTCTCCCAAGTGTACCAGAAGTGGGCTGAGGAGGTTCTCCTCTACATTTAAGGGATCATGTTCCAAGCTGAGAATCCTGCAGCAAGATTACATTGTCAATGGATCATTGCAGAGTGCCAAACTGTTAACAAACACAACTGATCTCCTGAGAGCTCCTCTTTCCATTTTATCTGCTTTCTCCTACACTTGCCAGTTTATGGGGATAGATTAAGATAATAAATAAGGCTGCCAACAGGGGAAAGAGTATTGCATGCAAAGGAACACCAGAGATGGAGGAAGAGTAAACAAACCAGTTTGTTTCTGCACAGAGATGTTAACTGAAAGGCCTTGAGGTCTGCCAAGGAGCAGTTTGCACATCTCTGATTTATCGTGAAAGGGACATAATGGGGACTGGCCTGCTCATGGTACCCCAGTTGTGAAGTCTGCTCTTGCTCAGGTTTGATGAAGGTTGGTGGAAGTCTAGCAGTGCTCATGTTCTGTCTCAGGTTGCTGTTGCGCTCTCAGTGCCTCCCTGATTTTGAGTGAGCATTTGAGCTGGCTGTTGGCACAGGTCGCTCTTAGAAGACCAATATCTTGATGGAAGAGACTATTGGGTAGCTTCTAACTTTTCACCCTGGACAGAGAGCTAGGGAGGAGCAAGGATCACAGCTGTAGAAACAGGAGCTCCTGTAGTATATTTTACCTCTGGAAGGCTTTATTCTGTTGAAGAACGTAAGGCCAAATATGGCTTCTCCAGCAAGCTCCACTCACATGGCAGCCCTCAAATTTCCTCACAGCAATTCCACCCCCCCACCCCTCTTCCAAGACACCCAACAGCCTGAACAGGAGAGCTTTGCAGCCTCTCCTGAGAGCAAAGCCTGTGTTAACACCTGAGCTTTAATGTCCAGTGGAAGTGTTGCCTGGAGAGAGGCAGGTTGTACCGCTGGAAGCAGTATTTCAGAAGGTGCTATTTTTTTGGAGGCATGTGGCCAGCAGGACCACTGTGCCATTTCTTTGTAGGTAGACCATGGAGGGCCATGGGAAGCATTCCCCATCATGGGAGAATGGTGGGGAATGATGGCAAGGACAGAACAGGCCATTCCTTTCACCACTATTCCTGTTTTCCCATAGTAGTCCTTTAGGGGTGAGATTTTCCCAGTTGGCATGTCACTTTACAGATGAAAAACATAAAAGTAAGGACAAGGACTCTGTCCTGAGGAGTTTACACTTAACAGCAAAGACCATATAACCTGCACTGCACTTTAGAAGCCTCAACTGCTCATTCATCCCTGAATTTACCCTCAACTGGGCAGCAGCACCTTGAGAACTCTTGCCCCTTTCCTTAGGTGACCCCACTACCAGCACCACAACCATATCCCCTCGCTGATGGCAGCGGTGGGGGCTCTCCTGCCCCTCCACTAACCCCACACAGAAGTGCCTGAGTAAAGTATGAGTGTTTATCTCTGAAGGAGTTGCCATGCCCTTGGGGTGGTCCCTTCCCAGTCCCTGCACAGCTCTGCTCCTCTGGGTTGACCATGCATTGATAGGACACCTGCCCAGGTGTTACTGTTGCAGCTACCTGCCAGCACTTAGAGGTGCCCACACAATTCTTGTGATGCTCTCCTAGCTTGTAGGAGTGTCCTCCTTCTGGTACTTAGACCCAGGCCTAGATTTTGAAGTATTTAAATCTTTTGGAGAATCAGCAAGAGGGGGCAGGGTGGTGGTGACTGACCTTCCTTTAACAAACCCCAGGTCTTCTAGGATCACTCACTCAAGCTCTGCTTTCCCCAGGTAAGGACTGTCCTGCATTTTGCTGGGAGAGGAAAGGAAAGAGCCAGGAATCTTAGTGAGGTGTTTGCCCCAAAGCTTCAGGACCATATCCACAGGCAGGGTGGGAGGAGGACACTGGGATGTTCCTAAAAGGAGGACACCATCCTGGTGTTGTCACTAGGCTGAAGCAGAGCCTGCAGGTTCTTACTGCAGGAAATCCCCAGGCAGGAGCTGGATGGAAGATGCTTGGTCAGGGTGTACCCTGAAGGCACCGCTGATGTGCCATTATCAGTACTAATGTCTCTCACACTGGTACAGTGCCTTGAGGCAACTCGTGTCTCCATAGCACTGTGTGATGGTAGATCACTGCTGCTTCACACTCCCACGGGCAGCCCTCCTAATAGCTATCTTCCCACAGGTGCCACCTTCAGAGCAGCACTCGGAGGTCCCTCTAGTCTTTTGCTCTCAGTAGAACAGGCTTGAATCTGCTCTTGGTCATCATGTTTCAGGGTATGTGAGCCCAAGCACTAATGAACATTTTCCTGCACACCTCTCCCACAGTGGCAATGCCATGGGGCTGGGTTGGCCCCGCAGGACTTAAAGCCCAATGGTAATTCTAGCACTTAGCTGTGTAGAAAATGACAGAAGAGGAAACAGCCCTGACTTGTGCCAGGAGAGATTTAGGTTGGCCTAGAGGAACAATTTCTTCCTAGAAAGGGTTGTCAAACCCTGGCTCAGGCTACCCATGGAAGTGATCAAGTCCTCATCCGTGGAAGGGTTTCAAAGTTGCACAGATGTTTTGCTGCAGGATATGGTTTTGTGGGGACCTGACAATGCTGGGCTAGTGGTTGGACTTTATGATCTTCAAAACCTCTTCCAACCAAAATTATTCTGTGATTAGGAGGGCAGAAGGAACAAAATAGAAGATAAAGGTGGCATTTCAGGTTGGTTATGCTCTCGCCAGTCTGTACAAGAATATCCTCAGATAGGCAAAACCTGCTGCAGAGCAGCAAAGGGCAGTGGGGAGAACAAACCTGTTCTCTGTCCATGTGCTGCAACAGAGTGCAAGGCATGAGACTGGGCTGGGACAGAAAGGGATTGAATCAGATCAAGGAAAGCTTTCAAAAGGTGAGCATGGAGAAACTCTGAAGCAGGTCACAGAAACTCTACCATGTCTTTAAGAAGCAGGTAGGTAAACACCAGAGAGGAGCACTGTCTGTGACCCTGTGCTGAGCATGGCGATGGTGGAGGTGCTTATAGCCTATCTCCTCAAACCTGGCATAGTTGTAGTTCTGCCTCATCCCCTCACACAGACTTGCAGCACCTCTATTTGCAGACCCAACAGTTTACAACCCCAGAGCATTGCCCACTAGCCAGGGCAACCTGCTTGTGTTCTCTCTCAGCTTTGCTGCCCTTTTTCTGATTTTGGTGGTGACCCTTGCTTACAATGAAGCTAAAAGGTACCTGAGAGGGAATTAACTGCAGAAAGCTAGGATGAGCAGCTGTCACTGCTGTATTTCAATGGTTAGAAGCCAGTAGTTTGTGGTGGGTTGGGGAATTCACTCCCCAGATAAAATTTACCAGACCAGTTCAGATGGCTTGAAAGTAAGATAAAGCTGTATTTTACAGCAAGCTAAATTTACCAGCATATATACAAAATATATTTACAATTATATACAATTTAGAAATAACACAAAAATCCAATCCTGCCCTCTGGACAAAGAAATCCCAGAAAGGGTCAACACCACCTTCTTCTCTCCCCACCCAAGACAGAGAACCAGCAAGATCTCACATGTTATCTGGTCAGTCGAAGTTAGTATTCAGTTATGCACAGATGAACAGTGGAGAAGGTGGAAGGCAGAAGGCAAAGTCAAAAAAGAGAATTTTTTCATACATTGCTGCTTTATCCCTCTTAGCAAACCAATGAATGACATAGGCATCACCCTTGTTATTTTTGTACAACCAATGCCCTGCTCTTTCAGTCTATATTCAAAAAATGTCCAGAAACTTCCTCCCTCTTGTTTATAATTCAGAATCAAAATAGAGCATTAGCTCTTAAACTGCTACACAGCTCCAGCAATCTACTCATCCAAGTCATTTATGGCCCACAGACTGCTCTGTCTGAACTATGCTGATGTATTAAGCAGAACGACTTAAAAGTTATTCTTTGATTTGAAGCAATTCAGTTGAGAAATCTAAAAAAATGAATCACCACCCCCCAAAAAAACCCAACCAAACAAACAAACAAAAAAACCCAGCAAAACAAAGAACAACTTACATGTGATTTCCAGAAGGAAAGCCTACTCCATCATCTTCTCCTGGACCTTGAGGGAAAGTCAGACCTAATGTTGCTTCCCAGCTAACAATAAAT
The DNA here is from genome assembly GCA_013399055.1 of Ramphastos sulfuratus. Lineage (NCBI taxonomy): Eukaryota > Metazoa > Chordata > Aves > Piciformes > Ramphastidae > Ramphastos > Ramphastos sulfuratus. The sequence goes on from WBNM01038886.1 coordinate 21,835, forward strand.
AAAAAGGAGCAACCTCACCATAAATATCTTCCAAAGAAACCAGCATTGAAGAACAGAGCAGGGAGAAGATAAGCTTCATCCCTCAGTAGGAAGATCTTCTGTCCCTGAAGGTCCCACCCCAGCTCAGGTGTTTCAAATTCCATTGTTTTTCACCTATTACTGGTGCCTGTGTAGCCTGATACCTCAGCTGGGAACACTTGCCCCATAGCAAGTTACTTCTTGCCGTGCAAATACCAGCTATAAAAGTCTAGCATTAGAAACAAGGTGGACTTTGAGCCTGAAGATGTTACTGTGATGCTCACTGGGGAGCTGTGGATTTCCCACAGGCAACAGTCACATCTCTCACAGAATCAAAGAATGGCTTGGGTTGTTGGAAGGGACCTTAAAGATCATCTAGTTCCAACCCATTGCCAAGCCTGAAAAAATCACAGCTGTGAGCATTGACACCCCCTCTTACCATAACCTCCACCAAAGCTATTTTTATATTGAGATGTTTCAGGTCTACCTTTAGTTCTGGCCAGTTTTCCACAAACAAAGCTCTTTGTGGTGCCTTTCATCTCAGATCAGAGCAGATTAGGAAAAAAGAGAGATAATCCCTACCCAAAATAAGCCCTTTTTGTCCAAAATGCATTTGTAGGAGCATTTCAAAGCTGGTGGCTCCCCATCTTAAGAGACGAAAGTCTCTTAATTTGGGGGCCACTTGACTTGCCCAGATGAATCTGAAACCAAACAGGAGTTTGGGTTGATGGTGAAGCATTGCTGGCACTTTCCTCCCCTCCATTTTTGGCTGTGGCATGTCACATGTGGGGCTTGGGTCTGGTGTTCCTGTCAGCAGATCAGCAGAACTACAGCAGCATGGCAGCTCCTTCCTGACACAAGTGCCTTTACTGAAGGTCCTCGTTGCATGGCTGAGGAATGCAGAGCTTCATGGGGCTGGTGGGCTCAGTGAGCTGGGGAGTGAAGAGAGCGTTTCCAAGCATTTCCGATGCACAGCCTGTCCTCACCTGGGTGGGAAACTGGACCCTGAGCAGGATCTGAAGCCCAGATCCTGAGGTATCTGCTGGAATTCCTCCTTCCTTGCGCATGGGCTGTTAGCCTGGCAGCAAGGAAGCAGCTTTAGGAAGAGGTCTCAGAGCAGCTTTCCCTCCAATCACCCCGAGGAAGATGTGCTCTGACAACCAGGTGTCTTCAGGTGTACACACAAACACTGCGCCCTTGGCATGGGGTCAGTGCCTAGGAGGATGTGGTGAGTGTGCAGGAAGAGGACAAACCTTATTGCATTGCTGTGGAACATACACTTGCTGGTAGGTTTGCTCCAGGGTATTTGTATTGCTGCTGCTTTGGGACAGTCTTCCTCATTCTTCTGCCCCAGCCCAGGGCTGTTGGGGGAATGCCAACTGCTGTGGCAGGACAGGAGCTATTTTACTTCCAGGTTTTGATCACCTTCAGAGTGAGCAGGAGCTCAAGCACCTCTGGGTGAGGCCAGGCACCATGGGAGCATTATTATGAGGGACATTGAAGCAGGTGAGGATCATCTCCTATGCCCTGGACCCAGCAGCCCTGGGGGCAAGTCTAGAGCAGGTTATGCTGGGAGCACCTAAGACACCTCAAAACCGTTTCTGCACTACCTAAACTCATCAGCTACAAGCTAAGGAGACCTCCAGGAGCACTGGGGCAACCTAAAGCAGAGCATTCATGAACAGCTGGCTTGATCTAAGGATTTGGAAAACACTTTTCTCCTCTTTCGGCACTAGCTGATTGCTGCTGGTACAGCATGGAGCCAGGGCTGGGGCCGGTCTTTATGAAGGTTGGCTCCAGCTCTGCAGGGGTGGCACAGTGGGGACAGGGAGGTGGCACCTTGCTGTTGGCTTCCTAGGAGGCTCGGCATTGGTGGGTCTGCCCCGATGCTCCTACAAAAGGCTCATATTTTAATGCCAGTAGGAGTATTAGCTGTAATTTCCTTCAACTTGCCGGCTGGTGGAAGCAGCTGTCGGGAGACGCACGACACTCCCCCGGGGGGAGGTCACCTCTAGCGGGCCATAGCTTGGTTTCCGTTACTGTATAGCTGACATTACAAGAAGAAGATTTTCACTGTCTCATGGGGTCTCCTAACCACGTGCACTTAGTCAATAGGTGAGTAGATGTTGCTGCCTGTATCTATCTACCATCCCCAGTCGCTACATGTGAACAAGTGTATTTCTCCCCAGTGTTGTGGGTTCTGCCTGTTGTGACACGATGACGGAAAGGTAGGGACTGCGCTGGCTCGGTCGCAGCGCGAGCTTGCTTCTGTACAGGGTAGAGAGGAAACCTGGAACGAATCCAAGTGCCGCTTGTAACTACATTTGTTCAAAAGATGTCATCTTAATCCCAAACTCCTGACACTTTATGCATGTTGCTGATTAAAAAAGGAAAAAAAATTAAAATAAAATAAAATGAAAAATTAATAAAGATTTTAAGAGGTTAAAGTAGATTTGGGGTTTTGGCTTTTTGTCAGCTTGACCTCGCTGAGCCCCTTTGCTGTGAGCCCTGTGATGCTCCCGTCTCTAACAAGAGGCCAGGGCACAGAGGCAGAAGCAGCAAGCTCTGATATCTCTACAACCCTTCGTTTGGAGAAGGCAGCCCTCCAGGATTAATTAATTTCCTTTGGACATTTAATCCCTGACTGCCTAGGCAATCAGGGTGGCATGCTGGTAGCTAGGTCTCTGTCCTTGTGCTTGGAAGCTCCAAGCAGCAGGAGCCATTTCTTTTTCCCAACGGGATCACAGAATGGAAAAGACGCTTGAGTTGTTTTGTCCAACTCCCCTGCAGTCAGCAAGGACACCTCCAACTAAATGAGGTTGCTCAGGGCCCCCATTAAGTTCCACCTTGAATGTGTCCAGGAATGGGGCTCACACCACATCTCTGAACAACTTGTTCCAATATTTCACCACTCTCACTGTGAAGAACTTCCTCCTAATGTCCAACCTAAATCTACCCTGCTCTAGCTTCAGACCATCACTCCTTGTCCTATCACTACAAGACCTTCTAAATAGTCCCTCATCAGCTTTCCTGTAGATCCCTTTCAGATACTAAAATACAGCTCTAAGTTCTCCCTGGAGCCTTCTCTTCTCCAGGCTGAACAGCTCCAACTCCCTCAGCCTGTGCCCATAGAAGAGGTGTTACAGCCCTCTGATCATCTTCATGGCCCTTCTCTGGACCTGCTCCATGAGGTCCCTGTCCTAGTGTAGAGGGCCTCAGATATGGACACAGTATCAACTCTACAACCAACATCTCAAGTTGTTCTTATCCTCAACCAGCTCACCCCAATCCAAATGGAAACACACATCCTGCTGGAGAAAGAGCAGGAACCTGTCCTGGACTTGCTTTAGCGGAAATAAAAATGCAAGACATGCACAGGATGGCACACAGCTGGGACAGGAGCCCACACTTCCCCCCACACTTCACCCCCCACACTTCCCTTTGTTTTTGGATATTCTCTTGACAAATCACTTTAACAGTTTTATTTACAGTAATAAAAATAAATTACTCTTACAGATGAATGTATAATATTATACACAATAGAGATACAGTGCAATAACAGCATTGGTTTGTTTCCACTCGCTCGTAAAGTGCATTGAAGGGGTTGGATTGAACCAGAACTGGATGGTAACTACATTTTTTTCTCTTTGAGATCAACACTCCTGGTCAAGTTAAAAAGGCAAAAGAAAACACATCAACAGAAGTTGCTGCTTGAATTGCTGTGAAATGGCCTCACTCCTGAGAAGCAGATAGGGCAGGAGGCAGGCTTGGGAATTGGGATGGTCGGTTCCCACTCTGTCCATCTGCACTGCTGAAGGTGACCCAAATAGACACTACCTGAAGCTTAGCCAGGCTGATCTGGGTTTCAGAGCCTCAGAAGGGTGACTTCAAGGCCATGCTGGTGACCACAGAGCAGGATTTGGCCCTTTGCCACCCAAGTTTGGCTGAGTTTCCTGCTGAGCTTTGCCACCAGAAACTCATCTCTCCCCTAGCAACCTAGAGGATTTGCTCTCTGTTTATCCTCCCTGGGACCTGGTTCTGACCTTCTCACAATGGACATCAGAAAGGAGCCCAGTCCTCATCACTCTCCACGTGGTGCTGGATGAAAGGCAAGGCAGAGCCAAGAGGCCAGGCTGTAGGAGACTCAAAAGGACATCTGCTTTGCCAGCAGCGGTCAGCACTACCTCTCATCCTTAGCCAGATACTGCCCATCTGGAAAGGAGCTTTTCCTGAGACAAGCTAGGTATTTTCCAACTCCCAGATAGAATGGTTTGGGTTGGAAGGGGCATTAAAGATTACCTAGTTCCAACCCCCTGCCAACCCTCATACTAGACCAGATTGCTCAAAGCCCTGTCCAACCTGGCTTTGAAGACTTCTAGGGATGGGGCATCCACAGCTTCTCTGGGTAACCTGTTCCAGTGCCTCATCCCCTCATGGGTAAAAATTTCTTCTGAATATCTAATCTAAATCTCCACTCTTTCAGTTTAAACCCATCACCCCTCTGCCTATCTCTGCCCCTCCCCCAGTACAGCAATAAGGTCATCAACCTGTGCTTGTGATTTTGGTGGCTATCAATACCACATGCAGTCAGACATCAGCCTCCTGCCTGCTGCAGTGTGCTCCTGTCATGAAGGAATCACCTTGATTCAGACCCAATTACACTTGACATCCAGCAGAGTTTGTGAAGGCAACTGTTACCCTTGGAGCTGGAGGCAACTTATTCACATCCCTCAGCGTCAGAAACAAAAGAGCTTTGGATCATTCATTCTGCTTTGGAGTTTCTCTACTGAAAATCCATTTTGTCTCTGTGATGTTTGGTATTGTGGAGCTGGGAAAGCTCCATTCCCTGGGAATGCAAGCTGCAAGAACAGTGGGAATGGTGCCTCTCAGGGGAGTTTGCAGGTGGCAATAGCATTGTTAACAGAAAATCATAGCATTGTTTTGGTTGGAAGAGACCTCTGAGATCGTTGGCTCCAACCATCAACCTAACACCACCGTGGACATTAAACCATGTCCTGAAGTGCCATGTCCATGTTTCTTATGGTACAAGTGAATGGTACAAGCAAAGCTGTCATCGTGACCACCTCACCAAGAGGAAAGGTTGCACACAGGTGAGAGGAGTTCCAAGGCAATACCATGAGCATCAAACAGTTGTCCCTGACCGTTAAAAGTTGACCCTTAATTAATGGTTAACAATTAGGTGAGCCGTCAATGCTGGCCAATGCACATTAATACAAGTGATTTCCAAGGTCAATGGCTCTTTAAAGACCTCCCCACCCCAAATTTGATGCTTCTACAAGAAAGAGGTAAGTCATCACCTACTGAGAACAGCAATGGTTTCTTGAGGTTTTATTTAAAGTTCAGTTAAAACCCTGTGTTGGGGATGAACCAATTGTGGCTGCTACACACATCAGGCCTGAGATATCCTTGAGATATTTCCTGCTGGTTACTACATAGAAGTTGGCTTAAAAGATAAATTTTCACTACTCAAAGTCCCAAACTGAACAAAACAGAAAGGAAAAAAAAAAACAACCCAAACCCTAAGGAGCTTGGTTGGTCAAGTGTATATATGTTATTAGCCTCTTGGTTTTGGGTTTTTTTTTTTTTAATTTCTCAGGTGAAACATGCTGGGACAGGGACAAGGACTTGTTGTACCTGTACCAGCTCACACCCACCCCTGGCACATCTTCACAAAGCTCTGGACCAGCTTCTGCAGGGTTCAGGCGTGACTTGGGTTTAAGCATGGCCATACTCTGGCCCTTCACCTTTTATCAAAAGCTATTTGCAAACCCCAGCTTTTAAAGATATGGTGGCAGCATCTGGGCTGTTTGCCAAGGTGAGGACACGGAAGTCTTCTCAACTAAACACCAACCAGCCCTTTCCAACCAGGCTCAGTTCCCACTTAGAGAAAACTGTGGAAATCAAAGGACATCTGTGCATTTCCACCAGCTAAAGACCTTGTGCTTTGCAGAACTGCCACTGTCCCCTTGTATCTCATCTGAAAAGCACAATAATTAAATTAATGGCTTTTATAGACCTCAACTTTCCTAATGACTTCTGACATAGGAATCCCAGCCAGAGGAGGCTTTCCAGTACGTTCAACACCAGAAAATTGAGAGCAATGTGCCACACTCTGGTTGTTTTCTGTCCTTCTCATAATGCCCAACAGCTGGACAGGGGCTGCCTCACTCTTTTCATCATGTTGCAGAAGTTTTGGATCCTCAGGGAATTGACAGAGGATTCACTGTGCTGGAAAACCTTTTCTGTTTTCCAGTGCCCCAGCCACATGTGACACCATTACATTCATGGGAGCAACTTCATGTTTATGCCAACACAACCTCATCCAAAATCAGGCCCTGTGCTCTGTACTAAACATGTCCCAGCACTGGAAGACACCAGGACCTTGCCATCCTGCACACACCATTACTAAGTCAGTAATACAATAGAATCGTAAAATGGTTTGGGTGGGAAGGCACCTTTAAAGGGTATCTAAAACCTCCATGCAGCAGGGACATCTTCAACTAGAGCAGGTTGCTCAGAACCACAAACAGCCTGAATGGTTCCAGAGATAGGGCATCTACCCCTTCTCTGGGCAATCTAGGCCAGGCTCTCACCACCCTCAGTGTGAAAAGTTTCTTCCTTATCTTGAGTCTGAATCTCCCTCTTTTACTTCATAGCCATCACCCCTTGTCCTGTCACAACAGGGTCCTGCTCAAAAGTCTGTCCCCAGCTTTCTGATTGGCCTCTGTAAGCTCTGAAAGGCCTCAAGAAGGTGTCCCTTAGGGCACAAACTGGAACTCAGGAGGTTCCATCTGAACAGGAGGAAAAACTCCTTTGGTGTGAGGATGCTGGAGCCCTGGAGCAGGCTGCCCAGAGAGGTTGTGGAGTCTCCTTCTCTGGAGAGATTCCAAACCCACCTGGACATCATGATCCTGTGCAACCTGCTTCAGCAGGTCCCTTCCAATCCCCACCATTCTGGGATTTCATCTAAAGATACACAATGAGCTGCCCAGAGAAACAAATCCTGTCTTCTAGGTAGAGCCATGCAAATACATTTCAAAATGTTCACAATATTTCCAAAATGGTTTGAACTGTCTCTGTCTTGGGTTTTCACACCAAGCAACTGCAGAAACCTGGCTGTGCTTGCAGAAACCAGAAGAATTAAAATTAGTAAAGTGTTCACATCTGTATTACTTTTATATGTATATATATGTCTACTTTCAAACTTACGCTGAGCCAACACTGTCCCATTGCTATCCAGGTACTCAGAAGAGAAAGGAAAGAAAAAACGAGAGACTGGCCACCTTTCTAAGGCAGACACTAAGCCCAAGCCCCAGGCACACTATGGACATTCATAGCTTTCTCATGTGCACTTAACTCTGAGGAAAGAAATTAATTGCACAAATACAGAGAGAAAATACAGTCCTGTCTGTCTCCAGCCATCGACTGCCTTAAAATCCAGCCCAGCCTCACAAAGCAAGGACATTACTGTCTTTCATAAAACTCCAGAGAACACAGACTAGTGTGGTGGTGCTAACAAGGTCTCCTCTCAGCCCTCTTTTCTCCAGGCTGAACAACCCCAGTTCCCTCAGCTGTTCCTCACCAGATCTGTTCTCCAGACCCTTTGGCTGTTCCAGCCCCTCAATGTTCTCCTTGGAATAAGAGCCCTAAAGCTGATGCTAGGATTCAACATCTGGCCTCGCCAGTGCTGAGTACAAGGGCATGATCCCCATGCTGCTCCTGCTGCCCACACTATTGCTGATCCAGACCAGGATGCTCTTTGCTTTCTTGGTCACCTGAGCACACAGTGTCTCATCTTCAGCCACCTATCAACCAGCAGCCCCAGGACCTTTTCCTCCAGGAGAGTTTTCAGATGCTGGAGATCCCATCTTTTTTTCTCTAAAGCAAAGTAACACATCTGGGACACCAGCCTCAGCTGATGAGAGATCTCCCGCTGCAGACCCTGAGCTGCTCCCATGCTGGGCTCCAGAGCAGCATCCACCACCCTTCCCTNTGAGCACAGCAACCCCACACGTGGGGACCAGCCCCGCTAAAGGGAATCCAACACTCACCCCCCTCCTCACCCCACTCCTGCATCCTTCCCAGTGGCTGCCATTCATGGGATGTGGCGCCAGGGCAGGGGTGGGGGTGAAAGCCACCCAACCAGGGCTGGCAAGCCCACTGCTCCCCTACCTCCTTACCCCAAGAGGAGACAAACGCTGTCATGTAAAGATCCTTTCCCCCCGCCCCCCCCCCTTTTCTTTCTCTTTTTACTTTTTTGTGTGTGTTTTATGTTTTTAAATAAAAAATAAAATGTGTAAGAAAATAACATTTCTAAAGGAAACCATTCTCATTCTACCCTCTCTCTTTGTTTCCCCCTTCTCTTTTTCGCCATCTTTTCATGGAACAAGATGTGCTGGCTGGGGGGGGGGGGGTCCTCCCTGTAGGAAACAATAACAACAGAAGGGAAAAGGAGGAGGAGGAGAAGGANTCCAGGAGAGTTTTCAGATGCTGGAGATCCCATCTTTTTTTCTCTAAAGCAAAGTAACACATCTGGGACACCAGCCTCAGCTGATGAGAGATCTCCCGCTGCAGACCCTGAGCTGCTCCCATGCTGGGCTCCAGAGCAGCATCCACCACCCTTCCCTGACCCACCCAAGATGTTTCACCCCAATCCCTGCCATCCTGCTGAAGGTTGCTTGGTTTCTTGCTTGCTTTGTAAGTGAATGCACTTTCCCACTTCTCAGGCAAAATAAAGCACAAGATAAAGGACACTTCATCATGGTCTCACTAACATCACAAAGCACATGAGACAGGAATGAGAAGGTACCACAGCTTCTCCAATGAAGCAAATTAAGCTGGTAGCATCCAGAATAACATGTGACTACAGAGACTTCCTTCCAGGGGACCCCAGCAAGCTCAGTCCCATCTTTGGATGAAAATCCCATCCCATGTAAACAATCAGTGTGGCAGTGAGTGCGACCAGGGGAGTTCATCACCAGATCGCCCCAAACTGGGCAGGAGAGCCTTTCCTTGGCCTCTCCAGAGCCTTGGGATGCAGGACCCCCCCAGCTGGTCTCACCACCTGCACATGGTGAGCCCCCATATTTATTTTAATGGGGAGAGAGAGAGGGGGTAGATTCCCTGGGTACCCCCATCCCTGCCATGGCTCAAAACAACATCCACACCCTAAAGTGCCAGATTCTCAAAGTGCTTTGCAAACGACATAAAACAGAGAGGCATCCTGTCCCCACCCCATCCAGGTCCCCTCCAGNAGAGAGCATGTAGCACTCCGTGCTTAGTCCTCACACATCGCTGGATGTCCTTGGTCTGGAGGAGAACGTGGAAGGGATGCAACCACAGCAGGCCAGCCAGAGAGACTTCTGGATGTCTGGATTTCTGAAGGCATAGATGATGGGGTTGATGAGGGAGTTGCAGGTGGCAGGCAGCGCCAAGGAGTAGGTGTAGACCACGGGGTAGCTGGAATCGGCCACCAAGGAGTAGATGGCAAAGGGGATCCAGCACAGAGCGAAGGTGCCGAGGATGAGCGAGAGGGTGGAGAGCCCTTTGCGGGTGGAGGTGGCCTGTGCCGTGGCTATGAACTGGTGCTGCACGGCGATCTGCTGGGCATGCCGGAAGGCGATCTTGCAGATCTGCAGGTAAAGCTGCATCATGAGGGCGAAGAGGAGAAGGAAGGTGACGGCCAGCACAGCCGCGTTGTCCTTGGTGACGGGCCGCAGGATGCTGCAGGAGCTCTGGTCCCTCAGGCAGTTCCAGCCCAGGAGCGGCAGGAGCCCCACTCCCAGGCACAGGAGCCACATCAGCAGCACCATGGCGCAGGTGAAGCCCAGCGTGCGCTCGCTGTGGTAGGTCAGCGCGTTGTACAAGGACAGGTAGCGGTCCACCGTGATGGCCAGCAAGCTGCAGACCGAAGCGGAGAAAGCGGCCAGCAGCAGCCCCGCAGCCCCCAGCTCCGCCGCCTCGCTGGGAGGTCGCAGCAGGTACCGCACGGCGAAGTTGGCCACCAATCCCAGTCCGGCCAGTAGATCGGCGAGGGCCAGGCTGCCGATCAGCAGGAACATGGGAGCCCGCAGGCTCGGCGTGTAGAAAAGCACGGCCAACACCAAAGCGTTCTCCCCGGCCACCGCCGTCCCCGTAGCGCACAGAGCGATGTCCCAGGGGCTGACGGCTCCCCCGGTTCCTGCTCCGCTCCCCGGCGCGGGCCCGGCCCCGCCGACGCTTCCCGGAGCCGTCGTTCCCGGCCCTTCCGCAGCCGAGGGCCAAGCGCTGGGCTCCGAGGCGTTGCCGAGACCTGGGAGCCGCTGCTGCTGCTGCGGCTGCGGCTGCCACGGCTCCCCCATGGCGGCGGGGCCGTGCAGCATCGCTGGGGAGAGACGAAGAGGGATGCCGTCAGGAGAGGCAAGCCCCGCGCCGAGCCCCGCACCGAGCCCGAGGACCCCTTCACCGAGCCTCGGGAACCCCGCACCGAGCCCCGAACGCAGCCCCGGGGACCCCCGCACCGAGCCCCACACTGAAATCGGGGAGCTCCGCAGCGACCCCCGCACCGAGCCCAGGTTGCTCTACTTGGAATCCTGGCACCGAGATCCGGGACCCCCACGCCAAGCCCCGCACTGGGTTTCAGAGACCGCCACCTCGACCCTCAAAACACCCCCCACCCAGCCCCTTACCCGGCCACCCTCTCCCTCCGCAGAACTCATTCCCATCCGCTTCTCCACCCCATAGCCCGACTGCAGCTTTCCCGGGAAGTAACCCCCACAGCCTCGGGCCCAGTGTACGCGGTTACCCCTCGTTACCCCTCTTTCTCCTCCGCCCCACACGCACCCCTGGCAGCTAGCTCCCGCCGGGCTGAGGCCGAGCACAACTCAGCACCCCTCTGTCGGCAGCCCCCTCCATGCACTCCCGGTACCGCAGGCGCTGCGCATCCCTGCCCCGTCCTCCTTTTCCCTCCCTTCCTTGGGGCACCGCTACCTTTTTTTCCTTTTTCTTCCTATTTATAGCACAAAACGTTTCCTCTCCCTCCTCCCCCCGCTCCTGCAGCCCTTTCTTTTTTGCGTGCAGCTAGTAAAAATAAATACTATTAATAGTCCAGCCCTCGCATGGATGCGGAGCCGCCGGTGAAAGGAGAAGGCAGCGGTGAGGGACGAGCCAACGTTAACTTTCTCCTTCCTCCCCCCATTCCCATCCTTCTCAAAAGATTGGTGCAAAATGCTCCGAACCAGCTGCCAACAGCTGACAAGATGCTGCATCTCCCCTATTACAGAGTAAACCCTTCCCACCCCACCCCAGGCTGAGCAGAGGAGCTATGAAGGTCGGGGAGGTTGGGGTTAGGGGGAAGGCTCTACCCCTGCGTTACCCCTTCCCTCCCGCACGCCACCACCAAGGGTTGTTGCTTTACCTGTCTTTAATGCTCGAGGATCAGCTTGCTTCCCTTCCTTTTGGTGGCTTGTTTGGTTTTTTTTTTT
>WBNM01038886.1:33362-125240 GCA_013399055.1 Ramphastos sulfuratus
TTTTTTTTTTTTTTTTTTTCGGTTTGTGGGTTTGTTTTTTGGTTTTTTTTTTTTTATCCTTCCCAGTCCTCGGTGTGAAGCCTCATTCCTCGGCAAGCATCGCTAATACGGTTGGCAGCTAGCTGGCATCTCCTGGCACTTAATATTCCTGCCCCATTGGATCTGCTGATAAATCTCAACTCTGACGTCAAAGTCTTCACTTATATTCATGATCCAAGCCTGTGAATCAGAGCTGCTGTGATCGGAATAACAACGAGGCTCCAGCTCCCCGCTCCACATCCCCATCCACACCCGTGGGCACCGGGGGCTGCGCGTGCCCGCGCTCGCACCCACACTCGCGCCCGTGCCCGTGCCCGCCCCGCCGTTCATTCATGGGCTCTCTCCCGATGCACCTCCCCAAGGTCGGGCACCTCCGTACCTGATCTGCAGATGCAGTTCGGGTGCCAGCCAGGCCCTGCCAGCTCTCCAAGGAGGCCAGGAAAGGTCTATTTTTACCTCCTGCACCAGGACATGGGGATCCGAAGTGAGGTGGGGGTGTGTGATCTGGCCTGGCATGGCATGGCTTGGTCGTTCCCATTTCTCAAGGGCGATGCCCAGGGACAGCAGTGCAGGTCTCTCTGCATCCTCAGGAGATGGCAATCAGTGGGGCTCAGAGGGTCTTGTTCAGGCAAGCTAGGGCAGATGTACCACCCCATGGTACAACCCAGAGCCTTTACCCCACATGGGCTTCCCTCTAGCCAGTGTAAAAGCCAGAATAGGGGGAACAAACCTTTGGGGCTTCCCTCCTTCCCGTGTAAAAGCTGGGGTGAGGAGGGAGGATCAGCATTCAGGAGCTTCTCATGGGCTACCCGTTTTCCCTCATGGGGGCCCAAGAATGGTGTGTGTGGGGTCTTTCCCCTTCCTCACAGTACAACACCCGTCTCAAGCCTTCCATCCAGACTCCCTGGATAAGGAGCAGTCTGGAAAAAGAGTCGATCCCAGAGCCACAATGATTTTTCCATCTCTGTGATTCAGCTCAGGAGCAGGATCTTCAAAGCTGGGATGCTCAGCTCCTGGATCTGCAGTATTCCAGTGACACCTTCTCCCCCCTTTTCCTGCTGGTTTCATAACACTCCAGTTTTACTCTCTCATCCCCCCTCACCCTTGCCAGGCTGCAGCTACACAGTGCAGTGAGCTCCGTGCCGGCAAGGATCTCCAGCTCCCGATGTTCAAAGATGTTTAGGTGATTCTTAGTGGTTTTGGCTGAACCCCATCGCCCCAGTTTGGAGCATCTGGGTTGGTAATCAGGCCAAGCCCCGTCCCAGGGGACCTGAGTCGTCATCTACCTGGGTCCGCGTGACCGCACCGCGGTGCCGTGCCGAGTGACATGAGCAGCATGCGATGGGCGGAGGAAGGCTGAGCCAGAAAAGCTGAATGAAATCGCTCCCACTCCCGGGAATTACGCACTGCCTGGGAAAGGGAGGCGGGCAAGCAGCTCTGATTGACTCTCATTGCTGCCTGCTTCTGCCACAAGCTGGGTGAGGGAGATGATGGACTGGGCTGAGCTGATGTGGCAGAGGAGATCAGAGAATCATAGAACGCATCGGGTTGGAAGTGACCTCTAAAAGGTCATCTAGTCCAACTTCCCTGCAGTCAGCAGGAACATCCCCAACTAGATCGGGTTGCTCAGAGCCATATCAACCCTGACTTTGAAATTCTCCAGGGATGGGAGTCTCATACCACTTCCCTGGACAAACTGTTCCAGTGTTCAATCACCCTCACAGTAAAGAACTTCCTAATGTCTGCTCTAAATCTACTCTGCTCTGTTTTCAAACCATTGCTGCTCATCCTGTCACTGCAAGCCTTTCTAGACAGTACCTCCCCAGCTTTCTTGTATACCCCCCCCCCCCCCCTAGGTACTGGAAGGCCACTCTAAGGTCTCCCCAGAACCTTCTCTTCTCCAGGCTGAACAGACCCACCTCTCAGCCTGTCTTCATAAGAGACGTGCTTCAGCCCTCTGATTATTTTTGTGGCCCTTCTTGGGACCCACTCCTTCAGGTACATGACCTTCTTATGTTAAGAGTCCCAGAGATGTGATGGGCCTATGAGGTGCTCTGCAGGGATGCAGCTCACCCAAATGTCCCTGGGCTGAGTGTGGGAGGTCTCAGCCTCAAGCCAGAGTTGTGAAACCCTCACTGTCTCCCTGGGATCTGCCCCACTGAATCCCTTACATGGTTGAGGAGAGACTGCTGCAGCTCTAGAGACCTCAAGTTCATCCAGCAGCAAGGCTGAGCAGGGATGGGCATGTGCACAGTCACATTGCATGCCTCCACTAAGTGGCCTCAGACACTCAATTGCCCCAGTCTGGCCTTTGGATCCTCTCACTGATAGCTGCCCAGAGAGGTTATGAAGTCTCCTTCTCTGGAGAGATTCCAAATCCTCCTGGGCAAGGCACTGTGTGTGACCCTGCTTTATTATGGGCGTTGGACTGGATGATCTCAAGAGGTCCCTTCCAACAATCACCATGCCTGGGATTCTATGAAGCATGATGACAATGCCTCCAAAAGTGGATGGACTCCATCCCATTTTCACCACTCTTTGTTGGCTTCATAAACAGCAGCTGAAATTCCCTGAAATCCACAAGCCACTGAGCCAGAGGCAGGTGGGTTTAGCTGCCCTGGACTGTGCAGTGAGTTCCATACCATCACCAATGACTGATAACACCCTGGGTGTGAGGGCCTCAGAGGCACTTCCCTGGCTCCTCAGCAATGACCCACCTGGGCATCCTCCACTCTCCATCATGGCCTGCCATAAAACCACAATAAAATTGACGTGCTGCAATTCTTTCCCTCCTGCCCCTGCTTTATTGCTTTTCCTTGGGGAAACATCACTACCTCTCTGCATCACATGAACTTCCCCCACCCTGCCAGAGCATCCCATGGCTGAGGTGGCAAGCCTTGAGGTGGCAAACTGAGCCCACTGCCTTGAGACACCCCAAGAAAATCCATCCCCAGATTTACCCCAGCATCTTCCCCGCAGGGAGTGAGTGCAGCCCTATTGCAGCACCTCTGCTGTTCCCTATTACTCCAACAGTGCTTGAGGAGCTCCAAGAAGGAGCAGTGTGGCTATAATTAGCAGTGCTGACTAATCAGGGTAGCAAACAAGCGCGCTGCGCCCGTCAGCCTCCCCGAAACGGGGCCGTCGGGGGCTGCGCGCCGCTGGAGAGCATGTCAAGGCCTACATTCAATAGCTTTGCATAATCTCTCTGAACACGAGGTGGAAATGAGGCCACTTTCTCACCACTGCTGCTGCTGACTTCAGAGGCTGGGGACTTTTCCAGGTGCTGCTTTGGATTCTGCTCTCCAGCCTCCCCAGCCTGGCAGAAGGAAGGACCAGGGGTCCATGATGGATTTAGGTGGTTGAGGTGATGATGTAAACCCAAAAGGCAAAAGAGGTGGTGGCAAACAGGCAGGAGCCTGGCTTATAAAATCACCTGGCTTTTCTGAGAAGCAGCTTAGGCTGAAAAAGCTCTCTCAAAAGTGGCTGGAATGGGTGCATTTGAGGACCAGGCTTGCAGAAGTGACCTCAAACGCCCTGCTGCAGCATCTCTATTCAACCCTACTTGTGCCTCTCAGAGAGCTGTGTACAATGGTTAGCTCTTCCAGCACTGAAGTACACAGGTCCCAGCCTACCTCACGCTGTGGAGATATGCAAGACCTTCCCATGCCACGATGAGACATCTCTGGGTTGCCTCATGTGAGGACTGCAGGGATACAGTGGAAAGCTGCTTGATGGGAAAGGACCTAAGGATGTTGGTCCACAGAGCTGACTGAAGATAAGCCAGCATGTGCTCAGGTGTCCAAGACAGCCAACAGCATCCTGGCTTGGATCAGCAAGAGGGTGGCCAGCAGGACCAGGGCAGGGATCATCTCCCTGTACGCAGCACTGGTAAGGCCACATCTCAAGCACTGGTTCAGTTTGGGGTCCCTTGCTCCAAAAGGACACTGAGGCTGTTTGGATTCACATCAAACCCAGGCTAAGCCATGCTCTGGAGGCAGGCTTGGCCAGCCCTGCTTGAGGACAGTCTGCATCCCTGCATCACACTGGAACCTGCATGAGGACAGAACCCAAACCCAACATGCATGGAGACAGGTACCTCCCCGGGTCGCCCAGGAAAGCTGTGGATGCTCCATCCCTGAAGGTGTGCAAGGCCAGGAGCTTTGAGCAAGCTGACCTAGTGGAATTAGATGACCTGGTTGGAACTAGATGACTTTTAATATCCCCTCCAACTCAAACCATTCTGCAGTTCTGTGACAAGGGGAATGTGAAGCTGTGCCAGGAGGGAAGGAGCAGCACTGTGTGATTTGAAGGCTTGCTTTGTCTTCTCCTCCCAATTCTCACCAAACTCTCAGGCTAAACCACAGGGAGGAATTTTTCCTCCTTCCTTCAGTGCTGTCATTCTCACCTAGAATGATTTTGTTCCAAGTGCTTAAGCTTCACCACTTGCCTGAGCCAGAGGACCACGTTTTGGAGCACCTTTGCTGGCATGCATTGTGTCACCATATGTCAGCTCAGCTCTGGTGAGCAGAGTTTCAGAGGAAAGGTGGTTTGTTCTCAAATAAAGACCTTCTGCACCATGTTTTCCTCCTCCTAGGCTATCTATGGTGCTCTGGGTACCTCAGCAGCAGGGACTGCATTCTCTTCACGTCACCATTCATCAAGCCATGGGGAACACGGCGGGAGTGAAGGATGAGAAGCAAAATACTAAGGCAAATGATTGCGATAATGAATAAATAACAATAATTTGATAATGTGAAATGGCCTCAGGTTGTGCCAGAGGAGGTTTAGGTTGGACACGAGGAACAAACTCTTCCCCAAAAGGGTTGTCAAGGGTTGAGGAGCTTGGCCCAGGTTGCCTAGGGCAGTTGTGGAGTCCCCATTGCTGAAAAGGTTTCAAAGCCATGTAGATGTGGTGATGGGGGACATGGTTTAGTGGTGACCTGGCAGTGCTGGGTTAATGGTTGGACTTAATAATCTCAAAGGCCTCTTCCTACCAAAATGATTCTCTGATTGTCTGATAATTTAATTTATGTGATGTGGCACAGGGGTAAGGAAGGTTTTCTGTGGTGTCGGAAGGGTCAAAATCAGAAAGATTCTTTTAAAAAAAAATAGTCTTCAAGCAGCCTTCCCTTCCTGTGGGCTTCCTGGCCACTCACTGCCACCAGTGTTCTAAAACCAGGCTTGGAGTTACTAACTCCAGAGGAATTTGATGGCAGTACTCATCCTGGGATCACCACAGCACTCCTGGGATCACCGTAACACTTCTGGGACCACCATAACCACTGAGCCCCAGCAGATGTAGGTCTCAGGACCAGGAAGATCCCAGGTCCATGCAGAAAAGCCACCAGCTGCCCTGTGATACACCAGCACTGAAAGAAACCTGCATCCACTGTGTGCTGATGGTGATGGATTTGTTGCTCTGTCCCAAGCCCTAAATCCCTGTGCTGATCCCTCCTAATGTGCTGGCACAGGGCTGGATGTTAGGCAGCCCACCCAGCAGGGAAAAGCCCCCTGTGGAAGCACTCAAAGGACCTCCAGCCTTCCCAGTTCCTTTCCTGCTGGGCAGGAAGGATGTTTGGCTTCATCAAACCTGGGGAACAAGTTCTCAGCTTTGAAGTCGAGCAAAAGGCAGCTCTGACATGCCCTGGCCCAGGCACAGCCGGTCCTCTCCAGTTGCTGATTTCACATTTGGCTTCTGACATTTAAAGCCCAGACTCCAGGGTCCTATGTGGAGTCACGGTGCTGGGCTGCCTTCTGAGCATCTCCTGAGCTTGGACACATTCCCTGGGGATGAGATGTAATGGTGGAAAGACAAGTGCCAGGAGATGACAGCAGAAGATCCCACTGCCTGTGCTTGAATTGTGCTTGGCCCAGCAGGACGGGATCCAGGAGGAGCTCAAAATGCCCAACTGATCCAATATTCTCCCTAACAGAGACAACATGGCAAAGGCAGATTCCAGCCACCCACAGCCAACAGGCTCTGTTGCTCTCCCAGCTCAGGGCACAGACATGAGGTCCTGTCCTCATCAATTATGCAGGAGATGCTATTTCTGCCTCAGAATATTTCAGCAGGAGTGGTGAAGGCTCCCTGACTTTCCCTGAGAGCAAGGTGGCCTGTGTAAGCACCATCGCTGCAGGCCACAGCCACCACAGGCACCGAGCTTGCTGGCCTCCTGGGTCTCTCCCTGACCTTCAGCCTGAGCCCCACACACTCACATCTGGGGTCCGTGGAGGTATTTTTCCCCTCTGGGTATTGTTTTCTCCTTCAGCACCACTTCCCAGGGCAGTTCCTCAGTTTGGATCCAGATTCATGGGCCAAGGACTGTGGGCTGAGGTTCAACATGGCCAAGTGCTGGGTCCTGCCCTCGGGTCACAACAGCCCTGTGAGTGCTCCAGGCTTAGGGGAGAGTGGCTGGAAACTGTCCAGCAGAAAAGGACCTGGAGGCATCATTTGACAGTAGCTGAAGTTGAGCCAGGGCGTGCCCAGGTGGCAAAGAAGGCCAACAGCATCCTGACTTGGATCAGCAATAGTGTGGCCGGCAGGGGCAGGGCAGGGATGTTCCCCTTGTACTGGGCACTGGTGAGGCCATGCCTCAAATACTGGGATGACTTTTGGGCCTCTCACTTCAAGAATGACATTGAGGTGCTGGAGTGTGTCCAGAGAAGGGCAATGAAGCTGGTGAAGGGCCTGGAGAACAGATCTGGTGAGGACCAGCTGAGAGAAGTTGGGGTGTTCATCCTGGAAAAAAGGAGGCTGAGGGGAGACCTTGTGGCTCTCTACAGCTCCCTGAAAGGAGGTTGGAGATAGACAAGGGTTGGTCTCTTCTCCCAAGCAACAAGACAAGAGGAAATGGCCTCAAGCTGCACCAGGGGAGGTTTAAGTTGGACACGAGGAACAGTTTCTTCCCCAGAAGCATTGTCAGTGGTGACCTGGCAGTGCTGAGTTCAGGATTGGACTCCCATCACACATCCTGTCTCCCACTAGCAGCAGAAAGCCTCAGGGGATTTACACTTGACTGTTCATCTGCTCTGCCTTTATTTACCTCCCGGGAGTCCCCAAGCAGGGTGAGGGTGGTGGGATGGATGGAGGGTGTGAGACTTGGGACTGCACCTCCCCACTCAGTTTTGAGCTATTTCCCTTATTCTTTTCATGCTTTTTTCTCCCCCAGAGGTCAGCTCTCTTGGCAGAACTAGAAGTCACAACCAGCTTCCCCCATCCCGGAGTAATCGTGTTTGATGACTCACTTGTGCAACGGGAAGAGGCTGCTGGTTGCTATAGGGATGGCACAGAGGGGAGAGGATCCCTCATCACCCTAACCACTGCTTCTGATGGAGAAAATGCCACCCCAAACTGCTCCAGGCCAAGCTTCGCTCTGACATTTTGACACAGCTTGATATGCTGGGCTCGTTCCCCAGCTGTGGAGCTGGAGGGATGTCCAGGCAGGCCCCTAAGCCTGGGACAGTTTTGATTCTGGGGCACCAGAGGGCTGTGATTGGGGGTGGAGGTGGTGCTGTCAGGGAGGGATATCCTGCTCTGGTAGGGTGGTTGGACGCAATCTGCAAAGCTCCCTTTCAATCCCTACCGTTCTGTCATTTTCTTGATGTAGGACTTGGGTATGATAGGGAAATCTCATTGCTCTTGGGAGATCTTTTCACTCTCCAACTCCCTGAAAAAGAGGTTGGAGCCAGGTAGAGCCTGGTCCTTTCTTCCAGTGAACAAGCATTTTGGGCATTACTCCTGCTGGCATCAGCATGTCCTTGGATGGGGAATTACTGGGCTGTTGACCCCCTTGCTCCCTGGTACAACCTTTGTGGGGCCCACAGCTTTCCTCTGCTCAAGAAAACCTCTAACAAAACTGGTCCCAGAGCAATTCTGGGGTTGGGGACAGCAGGAGGAGCAGCTGTCACCAGAGGAGATGAGTTTGGCAAAGTGATGGCCCCATGGCTGAAGCAACACCCACATTTTGCTGCCATCCTCAGCGCATCAATCCCTGGTGGCACTGGCTCCAGCTCTGCACACAGACTCTGAACCTTGTGCAGTGGCTGTGGGGGCTCTCTGGGACCTCCATCCTTGCCAAGTCCAGTCCCACTATACTTCCTGAGCAGCTGCTCCCAGCCTCTCTGCTTGTAGACAGGCTGGTGGGGATGGTAGCATGTGGTGAGCTGCAGCACGAGTCACATGCAGCTCTGGGACCTGCTGCTGCTGGTGTGATGCAGCTGGGAGCACCCAGGAGCAGGATGGGTGCTGCTCTTCTTCCTCCTGTGCTTAGGGGAGGGTTTGGTCCAGCCATCCCTGGCTGCAATGTCACCAAGTGATGGAGGGTTTACATTAGATATTATAAAGAATGTCTTTACTGAAAGAGTGGTTAGACATTGGGACAGGCTGCCAGGGTAGGTGGTGGAGTCACCACCCCAGGAGATGTTCAAAGAACAAATAGATGTATCCCTTTGGGACATGCTCTAGTGGCCACAGAGGTGTGAGGCAGGACGCAGATCTTAGAGGTCTTTTCCAATCCTAATGATTCTACAATCTCATGATATGCCCTTTGTTTGGGACACATCCCTCTCCTTCCCCACTTAACTGCCTCTGACCCAACAGGACACCCAGGAGGTAGGAAGCAAGCAGGAGGAGGCTCAGCAGCCTGAAGCTCACCACTTGTTTATCTGGTTGAAGTGCTGCAGAACTGACAGCAGAAAGTCAGGGCTGGGGGTGAGCTGCAGGAAACAGTGGTAGGCACCCCACAGCACCCAGTGCCAGCAGCCCTGGTGGAGGTTGTCCCCATGAAAGCCACCCTGGGCATTGCAGGGTGGCCACATGGCACAGTAGCTACCTACTGTCCCAGCTGCAGAAAGCAGTGTCAAGGTCACTTTGATACTTTGCCCACCACATGAGCCTCAGCTCTGCACAACCCCTCCTACAATGTTTTCTCCATGCTCCACCTCTGCAGACCACACTGTCCCCAGGGCCAGGAGGGCTGCTGTGGCCAAAATCACCCTGGAAACCCCAAACCTCTGTACTTTGGGGAGGGATCAGTGGTTCTCCATCTGCTTCCTGGGCTGTCTGTCCCTGGATCTGCCTTGCTGGGTGCCTGAGCCCCACACATTCTGCCCGGTTGGATCTCTGCATCCCAAATCCTGCCTTGTTGAGTGTCTGCCCGCCAAATCCCACCTTATTGAGTCCCAACCACCCCAGATCCTGTGTCAGTAAGTCTCCCACCCTCAGATCTTGTCTCACTGTGTCCCTGTACCCCAAGGCTCATGAACCCAGAAAGGACAGCCACGCTCACATCCCCTCTGACCTAGACAGAGGGAGATGCTCTCTGCCCATGCCACTCGATTGGACCAGGTGACCTATGATGGTCTCTTCCAACCCAATGCATCCTGTAATCCTGTAACTAAATGACCATTAAAGTAAAACTGATCCAAAATCCCAGAGCTTGGGATCATCTGTAGCCAGGTGGTTATTTCAGAGAGGAAAGAAACAAAACCAACCTTCTGCTTTCCCCATCAGGTGACTCTTGAGACACAACAAGAGGCAAATCAGTTTCTTTAAATAGCCCAGCACAAGAGGTGGAAGCAAGAGGCAGCCATGCTGCTGGAGCTGCAGCTCGGAAGGTCAGCTCCACACACTCCTGTGCCGGCCTCCTGCTGGGATACTGCGGGCAAGCAACCAGAGGGCTATTTTTAGCTGCTTGGCTTTTTAAGAAAACAAAAGCCCATCCAGGAAAAAAAAAAAACCTTGATACACTGGGGAAAAAAAAACAGCTCAGCCCTGATCCTGCTTCTTGGGACCACTCCTGCACCCTTCTGTGCTCATGGGTGTGGGGTTGGGGACCAGATCCCCAGCCCTAGTCCCCTGTAAATTTAGGGAGATTGAGAGGATTTGAGCCAAAGGCAGACCCTACATGGATTGTTTGTTTCTCCTTAAGCGGGAATAAAATTGTGGAATCTTAGCATGCATCAGGCTGGAAGGTCACGTTGGAACCACAGCATCACAGAATGCATTGGGTTAGAAGGGATCTTTGAAGGCATGGGCAGTGCCTTGGTTTTGTATTTGGACAAGGGTCCCAGGGTGATGCCCAGCCTGGCACACACCCTTCATCAGGACTTTTTCCACATGGGTCATAGAATCACAGAATGCATTAGGTTGGAAGGGACCTTCAAAGGTCATTTTGTCCAACCTTCCTGTAGTCAGCAGGGACATCTCCAAGTAGATCAGGCTGCTCAGGACACCATCAAGTTTGACCATCAATGTCTCCAGAGATGTGGCTTCCACCACATCTCTGAGCAATCTGTTCCAATCTTTCACTCCCCTCGCTGTGAAGAATTTTGTTCTAATGTTCAAACAGGGAGGTGAATACTGACTGACTCAGAGCTGCTACTGCACAGTCCAGGTGCTAGATGGGTGCTGTGGGACTAAGTGGTGCCTAGATAAAAGCTTGAGTGGATGTGGAAGGGGAGGAGAAAAAGGAAATGCCTGGCTTCTCCCCACACCTGAGGAAGAGGAGATGCTGCCTGAGTGGTGCCAGGGAAGGCAGGAGGTGACAGAGACAGTTTGGAGAGGACTGGTGGCCAAGGGGGTGAATTAAAATCCATCAAAGATGCACAAGATAAAGAGAGATCTCCCTAAACACTCTCATCAGGCTTGGAGGAAAATCAGGGTGGAACTGGATGAGATGAAATCCAAACCAAGATGGTGTTAATCATCCCTAAATGGGGGAGAGATGGAGAACGGGTCTGAGGGACAGGAGAGCAGCTGCCTGGGGATTTTGGGGCATCCCAGATCCTTGCATGAGGAGAGTCAGCTCCTTCCTAGCCAGATTCAGCAGCCCTGTGTGTTACATTTTTCAGCACTGAGATATAATTAGTGCCAGGTCTTCAGAAGCTGTCACTCGCCATCACGCAGCGTTTGCTTTTCTTAGGAAGATGACTAACTGGCAAGTGATTAAACACACTCAGGGAAGGAGGAGGAGGAAGTGAATTGGAGGTTGGGTTTTTGGGTTTTTTCCCCTCCATGGAAAGAAATAAAGAGAAAAAAAACCCAAACCAAACCCCACTTCACAGCCCCAGTGAACGGAGTAAACTTTGACAGTGCTGGAGGAGGGATGCGTGAGCCACTCACCAGTCAGGCTGGGTGCAGAAGGATGCTCAGAGCTGCAACTGGGGTGGTGGGAGTCACTGAAGGGTTCCTAGACACAGCTACTCTGCAGGGATGTGGGCACAACACAAATCATAGAATCAAGGTTGGAAAAGACCTGCAAGATGAAGTTCAACTATCAGTCCAACACCACTACGCCCGCTAAACCATGTCCCAAAGTGCCACAGCCATGCACTTCTTGAAGAGCTCCAGGGATGGTAACTCTACCATCTCCCTGGGCCTGACCACTCCAATGCCTGACCACTCTTGCAGGAAATAAATTTTCCCTAACATACAACCTAAACCTTCCCTGTGAAAACTTGAGGGCATTTCCTCACTGCTGTGACCCCAATGGTGACCTTGAATCATAGAATGTTTCCATCTACCACCTCTCCGGGCAAACTGTGCCAGTGTCTCACCACCCTCACAGTAAGAATTCCTTCCCCATCTCTGATTTAAATCTCCTCTTCCAGTTGGAAGTTACTGTTACTGCCTTATGAAAACATTTCCAGTCTGGTGGAAGTCTGGCAGCTGCACATGTCCTTCACTGCCCCTTCCTGGCCTGACAACTTGCTCTCTGATCCTCACCACCCCAAGCTTGTCCCCACACAGCCCAAGCACCTGGCTTAGAGGCTTTGGACGGTGCCAGCGAACACTCTGAGAACAGGAGTATGGAGGTATGAAAGTGCTAAGGCTGTTCTTTTATCCATGTTGGCAGCAGGTACCAGCATGGTTTGGCTTTTTGATGCTTAAGTGATGGCAAAGAATTTTGAAGGCATAACCTGGATGTCTTCCAAACTGGTGGCCTTTTGCTTGGAGAAATATTGTGACTTAAAACCTGAAAATGAACAGTTTAAGAAAAAAAAAAATAAAAGGATTTAAAAAGAGGACTTGGGGTTATTCTGGGCAATCCTTTCCTTCTCCTCATGACCACCACCATGTGCACTCTCATGCAATTTGCTGTCCCCATGCCAGAGGGGACCTGAGGGTTTGCTGACACAAGGGCGGAAGAAAAAGGACCTGGAGGAGCTTTGTAATGGAGCAGATGTATTTCACTTCAGCTTGTCCAGGCGATGGGAATGGGGGTCTTCAAGTTTGGCTTGGACTTGAACACCACATGGCAACAGGCTGGTGTCTCAGCTACAAACACTCACCCATTTGGGTTTTGTTGCTCATTGTGGCAATGTGGTGTGCTGCTGAGATGACTTTCCACCTGCCACCATCCCCCAAACATTTGGAGCAAGGACACTCCTGCAGATCTGATGTTTTCCAGGTATCACAGTATGGTTTTGGTTGGAAGAAGCCTTTAATAACAAGTCCAACCACTAACCCAGCACTGCCAGGTCATCACTAATCCATGTGTCTCAGCACCACATCTCCATGGCTTTGAAACCCGTCCAGGGATGGGGACTCCACCACTGCCCTGGTCCAGGACTTGACAGTCCTCTTGGGGAAGAAATTGTTCCTCAAGTCCAACCTAAACCTCCCTGGCACTACTTGAGACCACTTCCTCTTGTCCTGTCACTTGTTCCTTGGGAAAAGAGACTGGTCCCCACCTCACTCCAACCTCCTTTCCAAGAGTTGTAGAGAGTGAGGTGGTGTCCCCTCAGCTTCCTGATCTTGGAGGACCTGGGTCATTCCCAGCTCCAAAGGCAGCTCTTAATCCCCATCCTTGCTCTTCTCTGTTTCCTGTGCAGCTTCCTCTCATGCCCTGCCTGTGACTTGGCAATCACCAGGGAAGACCCAGATAGGACTATCTGAGGGTTTTGTACACAGCTTGCAGTGTCACCTCTGACTCTACCATAAGCCCTGGCTTTGGTGCAGCTCCCTGGAGCTGGATCCAGGTGCAGAAGACAATTCTCAGCAGTATGGCACCAAAAGCATTTTGCCCTCAATATATCTGGGCCAACATATCTAGAGTAATACTTAGGGGGCTCTGATATTTTAAGGCCTTCACAAATCCTTTCTTAGCTCTGCCCTTCAAGTCCACCTCCTTCCCTTGCAGTTTCTAAACCACTCTCAATTTCTAGGCCCCTGTGCTTCACTGTTGTCTGAGCTGCCACTGGCTCATGGCTCCAGGCCCCAGTATGCCACATGGGTCTCAGAGAGCATCTCTTCCTACATCCATCATCTCCCATGTACCAGATCCACCTCCTGAGACCAACATATCACGAGGTGCTCTGATAAAGGGCTGCCAGGTCACTCCTAAACCATGTCCTTCAGCACCACATCTCCATGGCTTTCAAACCCCTCCACCACTGCCCTGGGCAGCTCAGGCCAGGGCTTGGCAGCCCTTTTAGGGAAAAGAATCGTTCTTACGTCCAATCTAAACCTCCCCTGGTGCAACCTGAGGCTTCTTCTTCTGTTGCTTGTTCCCTGGGAGAAGAGACTGACTCTTACCTGGCTCCAATGTCCTTCCAGGGAATTGTGGAGTGAGAGGGTTTGAACTCAGTCTCCTTTTCTCCAGGCTGAACACAAAGACCAGTTAAAATGGACAGAAGGTAAAAAGGATCAAACCATTTTCCTTTGCAAAGTGTTGTCTTCAGAACAGAAGACAAGATAACCCCTCCTGTTATTCCACTGCCACCACCTCACTGTTAACCTCAGGTACTGTGAAGCATCACTTCTAAAGCATCTACACCCATTCAGATGCTTTCAGGAACCGAATCAGGCTGGCTGGGAGGTGAAAACACACTCAGTAGATGAGGCTGATTCTGTGTGAGGGACAAGGGCAGAGGTAGCCCTGAGGCTCATTAGTGCAGCAGCAAACGCCAGCAGGACTTCACATGCTGGGCATCCACTGTGTTCCAGGGGATTGCTTCCCTCTGATGAGAGCTGCAGACCACAATGGGAAGGTTTGACTTGTCTCAGGGGCCTTTGTCACTCTATTTTCTTTCTTGTACCAATCAAATGTGATTTGCTTTAAACACATCCTAAACCAAGCTGGCACGACTTTAAAAGCTCTTGGTAGAAACTAGAACACACTGAGCAGAGACATCATCTCATAAACAACCTCTGATTTTGGAGTCTACAGGGCAGAGCCTCTCCACACACACTGTGGGACCTTCTGAATGAGAAGCAAAACAGCAGCACTGGGTGTGTGTGCTGGTTAGCAGAGACCATCACTATGGGATGATCTTCATCCTCATTTCAGTGGCTGGAGAATCACAGAACGGTAAGGGGCTGGAAAGGACCTCTGGAGATCATGAGTTCAACCTCCCTGCCAAAGCAGGTTCACCTAGAGAAGGTCACACAGGAACATGGGTAGGGGAATTTTGAATGCTTCCACAGATGGAGACTCCACCACCTCTTTGGGCAGCCTGTTCCAGGGCTTTGTCACCCTTAAAGAAGCTCCTCCTCGTGTTTGGAAGACTTGAAGTGACAAGACCAACCCTCAAATCCCAACATCAGTTGTAACTTATGGTACTCAAAGGAAAAGACACATTGTTCTCAGATGTTCTGAGCATGGTTGTTTGCCCTCCATGAAAGCAATTCTGAGTAATACTCTTTCTAAAGGTACTGAAAGTCAAACTCACTAGAGCTAAAATTAGATCTATCTCTTCACTGCTAATGTGTGACCCAGGAGGACAAGGCTCAGGCAATATTTTGGAGGTAAAATGTGTTTTCTTACAATTTTTTTTTTTACAGAGCAGCTGTCACCTTTGACTCTCATTTGTGATCTTCTATCAACATTCTGACCTAATCCCATGAATTCCTGCTCACATGAGCAGCCTCTGATGCAATTTTCCCTACAGAGCAGTGAACTCCAGTGAGCCACACAGCAGCAAAGACCTGTCCTGCAGTGAACCTGAGCGCAGCTCCAAGGATACAGTACTATTTTTGCTCTAAAGTCTCTTTGTTCCAGATTAGTCAGATAATATTTGTGACAAAGTTTTACAGTCTGGCACCAAGGGGTGAAAAAGGGAGAAGGAAATCACGGGGAAAGGCAGCAGCAGAGCTCGAGGGGATGATGAAGAGATGCAGGGATACCAGCAGTGAGATGGGGAACAGGCCTTGGGTGACCTTTCCTTCCCTACAATGCTGTGATTCTATGAAGTGAGGTCAGAATGTCTTCACCAGCCACCGTGGAGGGAGAGGCTAAGGAGACTTAGCCACTAAGCAGTGTCTTTTCCATTCTGCCTCAGGCTGGAATTCAAGGAGAAGCACTTGGGCCCTGTGCATTTGATCATACAAGACCTTTATTGGAGACAGGTGGGGTCATTTATTATACAGAAGCAACATCACACCATTCTCTTCCAATTTAATTCCTTTTAGTCTCCTTATAAATCTGTAGCAAAAGTGCACTTTGAACAGGTTTTAATCTATAGCATATATCTTTCAATATTCTCTCTCAGTCAGGTATTTCATCTGTAAAAACGTTATCACCAGATATACAAAATACAGGTCTAGTGGACTACATCAATTCTGTACTTACTGTTTAGATTATTATTAACTCAGTGCTCTCTTTTTCTTTTTTTTTTTCCTTTTTTGTCCTTTTTTTTTTTTTGCAAGATTAAAGTGATGACAGTCTTCTGATAACATCATCAGGAGAAGACTCAGCTTGTGTGTGACCAAGGGGAGAGGACTCTTAAGCCAGGAAGGATTTCCACATGATAGGAAGGAAATGAGAGGAGCACTTGCTGTTAGTGAATGTGTCTCTGAGAATGACAGTACTCTGTATAATAAAAAATAATTTAAAAAGCCAAAGTCCATGTTTTATCTTCTGGAAGAGGAGATGGAACCTGTAACCCTGTTGCAACACAATGGCAACGATTAATTTGAGTTTTGAAGACAGGAGTTAATCACTAACATTATGTTTGTGGTCAAGACAAGAGACAAGATACAGACAGCCACCACAAGGAACTGTTTGTGAAATGCTGTTTTCCTGAGGACAATATTTTGGTAAAATATTGGATATCCTGCACAAGCCACAGAATTGCATAAGTTCAATGTCCTGGAGAACAACAATCACTGGTCGATTACCATGAACAGCTGCGCTGGGAACAACCACACAGGGGACAGCTCTTGTGCCACCTAGCAAGATGAGGACAGGAAAATACTTAATTCCTCTGGTAGTTTAGAGCCAGCTGTGACAAGCTTTGGCACAGCAACAGGACTTCTCAAAACTATGACAAGATTTTCTGAGACTTCTTACAAACTTCCTTAGTCTTTCCTTTCAGGTTATCCTTGAGATTATCTTATATACACACGTAAGGGAGAACTCCTCCATTTCAGTCTTCAAAAGGCTAACCATTTCCCCTGTTAAGCAAGGCCTATAGAGGTAAAACAATCAGAAGCATTTTTAGGGGTGGGGTGTGTTAGGATTCCCAAACAGATACAAGATGAGGAGGAACATTTAGCAAGGCAATGTCAGGGTTGGTTGGTTGGTTTTCCTTCTTACACTTTTATCACCTTGAAAGTTAAGAACAACTGGATTAGTTTCATAAATAACACTTCCCTTGGCTAACCCTCCCCAATTAGTGCTGTTTCTGTGGATTAGCATAGATTCAAAATGCTCATTGCATTGAATGAAATGTCGAACAGATCCCATTTCAGAATGAGGGCACTTTTGGTTTACACAAAGAGCTCCAAGAAATGCTTTAACTTCACACTCTCTACAGCAACTGGTTACCAGATAAGATTCTTCAGAAAGGTAACTGCTTTCCTGCTCCATTTCAAGCTGCAGCAAATGTGGCTTTGAGGCAAAACCCCCTCTGCTTCAAAAGAACATGGATTAAGTTCTATACTCTCTGAGGAAGAGACAGAACAGGAAAAGTAAAAGTATAAAAAAGAAGCAGTGCTGGTAGTGTTATCTAAACCATAACAGGCAAATTTACAATGCTGCAGAGAGGGTTTTTTTTTCCTGTTGTGTTTTTTTTTTTTAAATAAAAATTATAGACTTGACATTTCCAATATGTCTTAGCTTTATACTGCTTCTCAAGTCTGAGTCACCAAAAATATCCAGCAACCAGCTGCTGTTCATATCCTAAAATATGCCTTCAGCTGACACTGAATATTGAAATCATTCTGCTAAAATACAGAAAAACGACGATGGTAGAAACCAAGGTATAGCCTCAGGCCAACAATAAATGGTAAAAATTCTACAATGCTACTTTTAAATCTTTTCTTCAGTTCATGAACAAATAAGCAGCCAGGTTTCAAGTCGAGGTAACACAGATTTTGGAAGATAGCACGTATAAAAAAAAGCCCAGAAAGAAAACTGGAACAAAAGCTCTTCTTGTTACAGCAGTCAGCACTAATCCTCCACAAAATGGCAGGGAGAAGGCTCCATTCACCCTGCTGGCTCTGTCCTGGTCCTACAGCAACAACGAGGAGCTGCTTCTGCTGTCACAAATATGTTCCATTTGGACATCTCTTGATCCCTTTATTATCTTTTATTTGTATACATGTATCTTTTGCCTTAGTCTCTTGACTGATAGAAGAGAATATATCCAGACTCTGAGTTTTTGGAAATGTCTGATGTTAACCCATAAAATTCTTCAATGGCCTGGGCATCGATTTTCTGGAAATTAAGGAGAGTTATAATTAGTTATAATGATTGGTTATAATTAGCTTCAGTCACAAAACACCACCCTAAGAATCCTTTTCCCAGACAAAGCACTCTTTGCAGTTCTTGTGGGTGATGCTGGAAAGCCACACAGGACATTTCACTATCACTGAATCCAAGCAAATACAGCCACACAGTTTTCCCACTAATTCACTATTGGAATACGAAAAAGGGAAATCAAGAGGAAATAATGAACCTCTCAGAAGTGAGGCACTCTTCAGATGGACTACAAAAGAAGAGATCCATGACAATATCTGTAAAAAAGTTCACAATATGTTCATATTTGTTTCCTCATTCAGACTGGTGCTGCCTTTAGTGACTGTGGGTTTGGAAGATCATGAAAATAAAAGCAGCCACCGAGCTACAGAAAAGGCTCCTGTACAGCTGGGAGGACATAAGGACTATCTTGAGCAGATTTAACATTCAGCTAAATGTTAATTAGTAGATGTAGCATTCACATTTTAAGGTTCTCGTCACCTTCTTACAGAGATATGTCCTGCAAGTGCTACTGGTAATTATACCATTAAATCTGTGGATCTCATCTGATTGTGATCTAGTCTTATAGAGCTTTTCCTTCCTCAGGAGTTACAGAATCACAAAATTGTCAGGGTTAGAAGGGACCTTGAAGATCATTCAGTTCCAACCCTCCTGCCATGGGCAGGGACACCTCACACTAGACCAGGTTGCCCAGAGCTCCATCCAGCCTGGTGTTAAAAATTTCCAGGGATGATGCTTCCAGCACCTCCCTGGGCAACCTGTTTCAGTGTCTCACCATGGTGAAGAACTTTTTACTAACATCCAATCTG
Source organism: Ramphastos sulfuratus (assembly GCA_013399055.1). Taxonomy (NCBI): domain Eukaryota; kingdom Metazoa; phylum Chordata; class Aves; order Piciformes; family Ramphastidae; genus Ramphastos; species Ramphastos sulfuratus. The sequence goes on from WBNM01038886.1 coordinate 51,913, forward strand.
AATCTACCCACTTCTAGTGCTGCTCCATTCCCCCTAGTCCTATCACTATCTGACATCCTAAAAAGTCCATCACCAGCTTTCTTGTATGCCCCCTCCAGATACTGGAAGGCCACAATAAGGTCTCCTTGGAGCCTTCTCTTCTCCAGACTGAACAGCCCCAACTCTCTTGGTTTGTCTCCACAGGAGGGGTGCTCCAGCCCTCTACCATCCTCAAGGCCCTTCTCTGGAACCACTAACACAAAGCTTACTGGAACATCATTACAAGGTTTGTGTTTGCAGAGGTATAAATTCTTTGTTGCAGCAACAGAATTACATGGTCTGCTTACAGGTAAAGCTGTGGACCATGTGCAGAAAAGCAGATCTCACTTTATACTCCAACCAGCAAGGCCTGTAGGACATCTTAAAGGGCTTTTCAAGATGCGAGTTCTACTTACATGCAGGAGATCTTGCTCCTGAGAATGACTGGCTTCACACTACTACATCTGAGCCTGCAGTCAGAGTACAAACCACTGAAATTAAATACTTCCAGTGACATAACTGCTCAGCACTCCACTGTGGTCTGCTATTTTAAAGTACTTTTAGGATTCTGGATTCACAGAGATGAGAGGCTGAAGCAGCCTGAACTTGTCATGGAAGACCAAAGAGAGCCTAGCCTAATGCTTCTCTTTATTCCCCATGTAATAAAGCCCAGGAGGATCTGGGCTGAACACTGGCTTTCAATGTGAGAGGGAGTAGCACAGACTGTCTTGTGTTTACATCCTAAAAGAAAGGGAGCATGCTGACTCCCATCAAGAGCCTCCTCAGCTGCAGAATCTATTAAATCACTGCTGACTGAGCAGACTTCAGCACAGCCAGCAAACACAAGCCCTGGTTTCTCTATGGGGCACTGCCAAACAATCTGCAAGTTTAGGCCATCCTTTTCCCAGCCTTTCTGAATAACAAGAAGGACAGACATAAGCAGTGAGTTTCCAGAGCATGCATCACAGAATGGTAAAGGTTGGAAGGGACCTCTGGAGATCGAGTCCAACCACCTCACCAAGGCAGGTTCACCTAGAGAAGGTTATACAGGAACATGTCCAGAGAGGATTTTATTGTCTCCAGTTATGGAGACTCCACCATCTCTCTGGGCAGACTGCTCCAGGGCTCCAGCACCCCTAAATTAAAGAAGTTCCTCCTCACATTTAGATGGAACTTCTTATGTTCAAGTTTGTGCCTGTGACTCCTTGTCCTGTCACTGGGCACCACTGAAAAAAATCCTGGTCCCATCGTCCTGACACCCACCCTTTAAATCTTGATCAGCACTGATGAGATCCCCTCTCAGTTGTCTCTTTTCCAGACTAAAAATCCTCAATTCTCTGAGTTTTTCCTCATAAGAGAGATGTTCCAGTCCCCTCAGCATCTTTGTTGCACTTTTCTCTAACCTCTCCAGCAAGTCCCTGCCCTTCTTGAACTGTGGAGCCCCAAACTGGACACAGTACTCCAGATGTGGCCTCACCAGGGTGAAGTAGAGGAGGAGAACCTCCCTACACCTGCTGACCACACTTTTCTGGATGTACCCCAGGATGCCATAGGCCTTCTTGGCCACAAGGGCACACTGCTGGCTCGTGGTCATCCTGTCATCCACCAGGACTCCCAGGTCTTTCTCCCCAGAGCTGCAGAAATTCTCCCTTCAATAGTTTTGTTTAACACTTTGTTAAAAACACAACACAACTGGAGGGGAAAAAAACCCAACAAAACAAACAGAAGTTTTGTTTTTCTCACTTCTCCATTCAAGGACTTCAGAGAAGCTGAAATACTGTACTGAGGGCTTTTGTGTTTTCACACAATTTATTAACAGAAAGTCTACCACAAACTGCTAGATCCACATTTTAACAGGGAAAGAGCAAAAGAACATTCTTCAGCCCTTGGAATATATTTAGCAGACAAACATGATTTATTTTAAGTGCCAACCAACTTGCCATGCAATCAAGTCTATTTCCACTCCTCATTTTGAATGCAACTCAAGCATTTGATAGGGATTAATTCATCCTACAGATATTTTTAGTTTCATCATGGCAAAACTGACTTCCTCCTTTAATTTCACTACCCACGAAAAAGACAATGGAATTGGAAGAAGGTTCTATAGACTGTGTCCTTCCCACTCTTAGCTGACCACATATACTGTGGACAGTGAAGTTTTATTCAGTTGAGGCTTTAGACCCACTAGTTGATGAGTTCAGCACTACTAGGATTCTGCAGCTTCCCAGAATCCCAGCATGATGGGGGTTGGAAGGGATCGTGTACTCCAAACCCCTTCCTAGAGCAGGACCACCTAGAGTAAATCACACAGAATGACAGAATTGTTTTGGCTGGAAGAGACCTCTAAGATCACCAAATCCAGCCATTAACACTGCCGAGTCACCACTAAACTTGAGCACTACATCTCCACAGCTTTCCAATTCCTCTAGAACTGTTGACTCCACCACTGCCCTGGGCAGTTTGGGCCAGGGCTTGACAATCCTTTTGGGAAAGAAACTGTTTCTCATGCTCAACCTAAACCTCCCCTTAAGGCTGAGGATGTTCCCTCTTGTCCTATCATTTGTTACTTGGGAGAAGAGACCAACCCCCACCTGGCTCAAATCTCCTTTCATGGAGTTGTAGAGAACCAGAAGGCCTCCCCTCAACCTCTCTGGGCAGCCTGTCTCCAGTGCTCTGCCACCCTCAAAGTGAAAATATTTAAGAATTTTTAATCCATGTTTACACAGAACTTCCTGGGTTCCAGTTTGTGCACACTGCCCCTTGTCCTATCACTGGACACCACCGAAGAGATTCTGGCCCCATCCTCCCAATACTCACCCTTTAGGTATTTATAAGCATTAATGAGATCTCTCCTTGGACTCCTCTTCATTTTTTTGTGTTAACTGAGCTTAAATATCCTTGGCTCACTCCCAAACAACTACTCTGGCTCCCCAAACCAAATCCTTTTCCTTAAGCCATTTGCAGAGTTCAAGTGAACGCTGCAAAGCTCTGAGCAAACATTGAACACTTAAAACCACTCTCCCCTTCTTAATGTGGAGAGCTCCCTGGAAGGACATTTTCCCCCCTCTCTGTTTCAGATAAACACTGTCACAGTGATGTATCACTTAGCTGCTCTAATGACAACATGTCAAATTAGCCAGAGATCATTTCCTCAGGTTTCTCAATTAATCCTGCTTGGCACAGTATCCCACTTGGACTGATTTGCCTCCTGGATTTGATGCAGTTGCTTTCCACACATGCTGTAGTATGTTTGATTATCATCTATCTTAATTTTAATTGCAAGTTGGTCTTCCAAGCATATCCAAACAGATAAATAAATATGACTTCACCACTTCTGACATTTAGTGGCTAATAAGGATAAACTACTTCCTACTGACAATTCAGAGCTATTAATTCATATCACTTGCCAAAAGTGCAACAAAGCTTTTTAACTCTGTTTAAGAGGGAAAAGCTTTCTCATGCTTTCTTTCAGCTGCAGTATCTGTATACAGGACTCATCTTCTACAATCTGCTGACTGATACCTGTTTACAGGATCCTGTAGCACATACCTACAATGGTAACTCTAAATCTTAAGATAAATATAAATATATATANAAAATATCAAACTCTTTCAGGTTCTTAAGACTCCCTGGAGAGCAGACAGCCCTAAACCCAGAAACTAGTGCAGAATTCATATTTTAGGGTATTTGGGAGGTTTTGCCACTATTTTTGAGGAAAATCTCTGTGATGTCATACACAGCAATGTATTTCCTGTCTTGTTACCTTATGGCAAATCACCAGCAGTTTGACAGCAACACTTGGTCAAGTTCAGGGTAGGTAATTAAACCTCTTTAGGTAGCAGCTGTGACTTGACTTTACTTTTTCAGTGAATAGCTCCAGCACTAGTTAAAAACTAACTCTCAAGAGCTGGTGAGTAAGCAGGGAGAAAGAACAGATGAGTAAAACTGCATCTACTTCTTCCAGCACAAAGAGAGGAAGAGCAGGCTTCACTATCCTGTTCTTAATCATGGAATTGACAGAAATTCAGGTGAGATCTAGAAGGCTGAGGGAAAAGAAAGGGTGGTATTGCCTAGACAAAGGACTCTCAGCCTCTCCTTGTCAGAGGTGCTCCAGCCCCCTCAGCACCTTTGTAACCTCTCCTGGACTCTGTACAGTAGTTCCCCATCACTCTTGAACTGATGATCCCAGATCTGGAGCCAGTACTCTAAAATTAGCTGACAATTACATACTTTATCCATAACAGAAATAGAGGACAATAACTCTCAAAGTATAATAACTAGAGAAAGACAACTGTCCATAGCCATACAAGTCATCCAAATAGCCAGGAAGTCATTCCTGATGCTCACAGCTAAGAAAGATTTTAAAACTAATTGGAGAATGTACAACATTTACACTCTGACTTGATAATCTCAGAGGTCTTTTCCAACCTTAATGATTCTATGACATCTTTATTTCAACACAAGAAAGGATTCTGTGGTACCATTAACCTTGACCATGAGACCTCAGAAGCAAACAATACATTTACATCTCTACAAAAAGCAGTTCAAAGCAGGTCTACTGTGGTATCTGTTCTACTCTTTGATACTTGCTTAATAATTACAGTTTTTCTACATTTCAATGTGTTGTGGAAAACTGCCTGGGGGAAAAAAAAAACCCATAAGTTTTTAAACGGAGCGATGAAATGCAACTAGCACAAATCAAGTCAGCAACAAAAAGGATACCAAAAGGTGGGCTGAGATAAGAGCATTTCAGGTCTTGAATAAGACAGATGTGGTATTTCAGCCTGAACAGGTGCACAGCACCTCATATCTGAGGTGTCAATACAGCCCTCATGTTCATTTGCCCCTCTCCATACTTGAAGATGCACAAAAATGCTGAAGTTTACTTCTGAAACATCCAGAATTATTCTATGCACAGGTTTTGCTGAAATACTTACATGTGCAAAAGCTAATCTCAGACATAAAAACAGCTGAGGAGTGATTTTCCCACCTACCAGGATACCTACCTCTACAATATCATCATCAAACAGCAACCAAAAGCCATGGCTCTTCACAATAGTGATATAATGTCCACGATTTGGACCACTGCCAGAAAAAGAAAACAAGAGGATGAAGACACATCATTGTTGTGCCCACAAAGACAGAATCACTGCTCTTCTACATGATTCTAGCTGCTACTGGGAAAGTTTGATTTTCTGGATCTTAATGTTGTTCAAAATTACTCAGAATTTGATTTTGTCAAATTGTTTGAATTCAAATGTCTCTCTGTTACTTGCCAAATACAAGAGACATATTTTGTCCATATTTCATAGTCATTCACATATTTCAAAAAAATAAAAAGGCAGTTATTTCCGTCATTGGTTTGGTGCTTTCACCACTGCTGAGAATTCTGACCATTGCTCAAACATTTTACTGCCCCAACTATTTTACTTATTTTTCCAGTTCTCAGTTTGCTTTAGCTTGTGGTTGATTGCAGACAGGCTTTCTGTGTTCACTGTTACCACTTCTCCAGAGGCAGTTTTCCAGTCTCATTCTATCACCTATATCCTGAGGGCTTACCTTGAAAGGACCTAACTCAAGGAGAGGTGGATCTGCAGAGGAAAGGCAGCCAGACTGCCCCAAAAACATAGTGGTTTGATGGAAAACTACAAGATACCAATCTACTAACCTCAAATCCTGAGACAATTCTGGGACACAGTAAAAAAGCCCAAAATAATCTAAGGAGGTGGAATTTGGTTTTACTTTTTTACTCTGGACCTACACAAGACTTTAGAACAATCTATATTCACATCAGCTTTAGGTAAAAGAAAGCACTTCCCTTGTCCTTCCACAATTATTGATATACTTAAAGATGTTTCATTTTGTGACAGAGAACATATTTATTTAAAGAAGCTAAATGAAAAGTAAAACTATAAGGGTAAAATATTTAACACGAGTCCTGAGACCTCATATATTTAGATGATATTATCTATCTTAAGTCTCTGGTGAGTTCCTAGTAAAAACTGAAACCAGAAGAGTCACAGGATTGCTAAAAGCTCCATACAGAGAAGAAAAAGCAGAGCCATTTAATACACCTGAATTATCAATCACCATACAGCAAATTAAGAATCTACAAAAAAAATGATAAAAGTAAGCAAAAAAATAGCACAGGTGTATCACAGCAGAAGTAATTTAGAATTATAGGTAGTTTATTTATACTGAATCTATACAGTATTTGTGTGATTGTATTGTCTTGCTTCTCATAAAGCACTTAGTGCTTTACAATTTACATCTCCAGAAGGCAGTTATAAATATCCTTTGCCTTCTATGATTGCTTTTGTTCAAAAAGTGCTGTAAAACTTTTCCTCCTTGCCTTTAAAAGCGGAATTGAATCCACTGCAACCACAAAAAGTGTTTAATGAATAGAATAAAGCCATTTTTAAAACGTCAGCAGTACAGCCTTCATTCCACACGGTGGCATCAGCTTCTAAAAAACCTTCAATGCTTTTAGCAAGTAGCAAAATGAAAAGTGTAAATTAATTTTATTTTAGTTGATTCCAAGATATGCTTCTATTTCATTTAGTTTTCCTGGAAAGCAGGTTCAGGAGTAGAGGGGCTTCTTGTTATTTTGGGGCTTTTTAGAGCTTTCTCTTACTTTGCTATAGCTCAAAGAGCCAACTTGTCTGATTGGCTAACAGATCTGGAAGCTGATAGAAGAGCAAACCTTAGATAGTGTCACCAGAAAGCACAAACTCAAGGCGCAGAAAGCACAAACTCAACATACCTGCCACAGTGAACAACTACAGCAACAAGGTCATACATTCTGTCAGGATTTGTAGCATCTCCTGAAGTATTGAAGAGCCGGAGCTCCAAGGGAAAGACTACACGGTAGGAGAGTTTGGTGTATCGATGCAGCTGGTCCATGTATTTGAACCTTTTTAAGTGCAGAGCTAAAATCATGGGCAACTTTTTCACTCTCATTCTGAAGAAGAAAAAAAAAAAAACAAACACAGAATGAGGCATTAGCAGATCTAAAACAATGTCTTCCTCAAGAACAGTTTCAGTATGAGGGAGCTTCTTAAAAAACATCTAAAACGTTGCAAACCTTACAAAAGGCTGCTTTTCTCATCGACATCCCAGTGAGAATAGGCAATATTTATTCTGAAAGATTAACTACACAACTGGCAGCTGAATGCAGGACAACTGCCTATGCTGAAAACATCAATTTTTCATTACTTCAATGGGAAGAAAGAGATGGAATAAATCTGTCTTGCTGCTCTGGCTGTGACCAAGTGTGAGGCGAGAAATAAGATTGTCGTATGTGGTATTCAGAGTGAAAGCAGAAGGGATGGTTTGCAGTGGCTTTAAGCTGATTAATGCTAACTGGGGTAAATGGGAATGTCTGGAAGCACCAGATATAAGCTCTTCTGGGAGGAATACGAAATTAAGCTCTTCATTTCTCCCTGATAAGGTTACCACAAAGTTACTTTGGTCTCTCTGCTCTTCCTTACTCCCTTCCCCACTAAACACAGACCTAAATGTTTCCCTTTTACTGAATTCACAAGGTGCCTTTTTCCACCAGCTGCCCATTTTAGAAGATTGCCATTAGTTGGAATATTTGAACCTCACCTCTTCTGTGCTTCCTGTTTACTGCGGCACTGCTCACAATAGTATTTATATTCACTGCATAGAGTTTCAGTATTACTAAATCCCCTGTGGAAATGAAAGAAAAGTCAGAGAAGCAGGGACAGATTCAGTCAAAAGCCACTGCTAATAATGCTGAGAAAACCTAGACAGAAGATGAAATTCCTCTTAACTCATATTGCTCCTACCTCCCAAACACATTTTAGGTGTATTTGACCCAGTCCTGGGATGCAGAATCAATGTTCAGATAGAAAAAAATTTGGAAATGACACCCTCAAGTATTAACTCTAGACTTGCTGGGGAGGAATCAAACCTGATAGGTAATGAACACCAATAAAGTAACTGTGTTTTGTTTCCAGAGGCAGCCACTTCATGTTTTCTTTGGTTGCAGACATTTCATGTGGAGAACTACATCCATCAGCCATTGACTAGCCAAAGTCTGGATTATCTTTCAGCTCTGAGTAATTACACAGCCATTATCAGCTATTAAAAAGCCAGATGCAATATGCAACTTGTGGTATCCTAGCAGCTGATAAGCCTTGGATTAAGCAGTCAAATACACGGACCAAACTTCTATCAGAAAAAAAAAAACACAACACACAACAATTTGCCCACAAACATCAGGAGCAGACAACTAAAATGCAATAAGAATACTAAAACAAACAATAATTTATTATGCAACCAAACATACCATGTTTAGTTTTGATTAAATGTGACTATACGATGTAACAAAGTACATTCCCTATGAAGAAGGGAAAATCAATATCACATGGCACCAAGAAATCATCACACTCCTTAACTACTATGAAATTAACAGCTTCAAAACCACATGATAAAGATGTAATAAACTACACTCTGAACAGAATATATTTTACCATAACTTAAAGCCTACCATCATTGCACAACAGAGCAACTAAAGCTCTTTCCTTCTGACCATGAGGAGATAATTCTTCCATTCCCAAATATTTTCATTTACCTTAGACAGTGTGTAATGGATGTATTTTGTTCCACATCAACCGAGAGATCCAGAAAGTCCTCATCTTTGCTACTAACCTTGAAAAAAAATATTAAAAGAAAAAAAAATATTTCATAACGGTTTAGAACTGGCAGGTTTCTTTTAACCATTTCTGGAATGGTGCAATGTCCTTGTTGCAGGTAGAGAGTTCCATGATGAAAAATAAATATATGACACACAGAAAGGGCCTTTCCTGAGGTAAAGCAGAACTGAAAAAAAATAACCTGACATGTTGCTACAATCCAGAGAGGAATATTTAAAAGAAAATAAAGCATAAAAACCCAAACAAAAACACCACAAAAAAAGACCAAACCCAAAACCCATGCTTGCAAAACATCTCTCCCCCTTGAGACTTCAAGCCACATCTGCTTACTTCACTGGGAACACCAAGTTTTGAACGACTCAGAGCTGAGAGAAGCTTTAACCATATTCCACTCTGCTCTGCAGACTGACACAGCTTCCTGCTGCATTTCAGAGTTTAACAGTAAATACTTAGAGGAAAAGCAGAAACAGGCAGATGGGTTTTCAATTAAATGGGTTAGCAGTTAGGAAAACCATCTTGCCATTTGCGGAACAAGTCACATTTCATTTCAAGCTTCTTGAGACAGAATCTTATTAATGTCATTTTTGGCACTTCTGTTCACCACCGAGCCACAACTTTAGATTTAAAATGCCAAGAACAGGCATTTCAGTTGTAATCACTTCCTTTTTTTTTTTTTTTTTTCCTCCTTTTCCCATCTGGGTTTTCTTTTTTTTATATAACTATTAAATCAGACACAGCATATGACTAACTACAAATTCCTGGTCTGAAGGTGGTGTGGTTCTTCTAATTCTAGACTTTGTGGCACTTTTGCTCTCAGAGCAGCTGTGGAGAAGCACAGACTTTCACTCAAGAAATTCGGTTAATCCAGTATTTAAATAAAATTGTGAACAACTCTAATGTAGAAACACAACATAAACTATCAATCACTGACACAGGAAATAACATGGAGACAAAACGGCAGCTCATATCAGCCAGGTGCAGACTGCCTTGATGGAAACAGGAGGGAGGAACAGAAAAACCACTATGCTTTTTCTGAGAAACATACCTTCATGAGTATTGAACATAGAGGTGATACAGTCCTAAAATAGGCTATGCTCCATATTTTAATAGAGAGAGTGCAATTTCATCTATCCTAATAAATGAAAAAGGGTGCTTAGTATTAGGGAAAACGATCCAGAACCTGTGAAAAATCTAAGAGGTTTGGTTGTGGTTTAAACGTACAGCCTCACAGTTAAGACATCTGGTTTCATTGGTTAGTGTTCCTTGGAAGATTTCATGGACCCACGTCAGATCAGTCTTGTCTCCTTCTTCACTCTCAATGCTGCCATTCTGGAGTTTGCCATTCTGCTTCTCCTGCTTTTTCTCTTCTTGCAGTAAGTCAGCAATAGTGTTAAGTAGGTAGTTTAGGAATTCATGTGCATCCTGCTGCATGTAATTATCAAATAACTCTGGAAAGGAAGAGAGCAAGGAGAGTGAAGAAATACAGGTGCTTCATAAAAATCAAGTTTTTAGCAATCAGTGACAACTCTTCCCCTTTCTCTACCCTGCTGTACAACTGTGGGCTGCATTTTTAAGAGCCTCTGATGAATTCTACTGTGGTGTTCTCACAATGGATGTTAGGTTACTCTCAGCTATTCCTCAGGATGCAACAAACGGGCAGCTGAAAAATAAATGAGTTTGGGCACTTCTTGGAACTGAACAAAACAATGTGGTTTTGTAGTTGGGATTTTTTTTTTGTTTTGTTGTTTCTGCCTTCCTTTGGGAAGGGAGAGAAATACAGAAATTTGTATGCATTGCCTTGGACCGTTAATTCATTAAGTTCAGTATCAAAGGGTAAAACTCCCCTACTCTTAGTTTGTTATCATTTCAAGTTGAAGAAGAGATGATAAATCAGCATAAAGAACTTCTCTTCACAAAGCAGCCCTGGGAAATAACCTCTAGTTCTCATCTTAAGGAATGTATCCTACCACAAATGTACAAGAGCAGGCTAAGAGTGGTTGAGTCTCCCTCGAGAGTTCAACTTTGACCACTGAGCCCATGATCATTTCTAACCATGACCTGACACATGCTGACTTGCAGCAGGCCTCTACAGAACACGATGGCAGTGTGGGATAACTGGAGCACTGAGACTTATGCACGCACTCTGTACTTAGAATCATATGCATCAGGTTGGAAGGGACCCTCAAAGGCCATCTTGTCCAACCTCCCTGCAGTCAGCAGGGACATCTGCAAATAGAGGAGGTTGCTTGGGACCCCATCAAGTTTGACCTGGAACATCCTGAAGAGTGCAGCCACCTCCACTCCTCTGGGCAATGTGTTCCAGAATTTCACCACTCTCATTGTAAGGAACTTCCTCTGTTGTCTAAGACTTACTTATAGAATCATAGAGTTATTTTGGTTGGAGAAGACCTCTAAGATCATCAAGTCTGGTTGGCAACCCAACACCACCATGGTCATTAAACCATGTCCCAAAGTGCCATATTCACATGTTTCTCGAACACCTCCAGGGATGGTGACTCCACCACCCCCTGGGCAGCCTGTTCCAATGTCTGACCCCTCTTTCAGGGAATAAATTGTTCTTAATATCCAATCTAAACATCCCCTGGCACAGTTTCAGGCCATAACTCGGTCTAAGCAAGTACAGAAACAGCAAAATCCAGATAATCTCTTTATGACGTAGTACAGTTCTATCATACCTCTGTACCTATGCCACAGAGGTGGTGAAATTCACACCACAAAATCTCCCTGAAATGTTAAAACCTGACAATTCGGACTTGCTTAACAAGGAAGTTGCATTTATGTTTTACACACTTCAATCTCCAACCCTTAAACTTGCATACAAAAAAATTGTAATTAATTAATTTACCATTTTCTTTCCTCAGTCGGGAGATAAATTTCTTAGGTGGGATGACTCCCACCTTCTTCTTTTGCGTAGCAATACTGTTGAAGAGATCAGAGAGGCATGTCAGGAGGCTTTCCTTCTTTCGAGGCTGCACTTTGTATGCCAAAACTTTTTCCCGAAATGGCCGACAAAAATAAAGTGCTTGTAAGACTGAGTTGCAGTAGCAGGTATTGCCGAACTGGGGAAAACAGAACAGAAAGGGAAAAAAACGTTTCCAGGTTAGCTCTGGTAATAAACAAAAAACCAAAACACTAAGGACAAAAAGAGGTTGCTCACAAAGAATGTCACATACTCCAAATGCAAATGATGTCTGTCAGAGGTCACTGAAGAACTCTTGAGTCACAGAATCATAGAATGGTAAGGTTGGAAGGGGCCTCAAGGATCATCTAGTTCCAACCCCCTGCCATAGGCAGGGACACCTCCCACTAGTACAGGTCACTCAAGGCCTCGTCCAACCTGGCCTTGAACACCTCCAGGGAGGGAGCAGCCACAATCTCCCTGGGCAACCTGTTCAGTGCCTCACCACCCTCACTGTAAAGAACTTCATCCTAACACCCAGTCTAAATCTCCCCTCTACCAGTTTAAAGCCATTGCCCCTCATCTTGTCATTGCAAGACCTTATAAATAGTCCCTCCCCAGCTTTCCTGTAGGCCTCCTTCAGATACTGGAAGGCTACTATAAGGTCTCCTGGAAGCCTTCTCTTCTCCAGGCTGCAGAGCCCCAACTCTCTCAGTCTGTCCTCATAGCAGAGCTGCTGCAGCCCTCTGATCATCTTCGTGGCTCTCCTCTGGACCCGCTCCAACACTTCCATGTCCTTCCTGTGCTGGGGGCTCCAGAACTGCACACAGGACTCCAGGTGGGGTCTGACAAGAGCAGAGCAAAGGGGCAGAATCACCTCCCTTGCCCTGCTGGCCATGCTGCTCTTGCTGCAGCCCAGGACTCGGTTGCTGTCTGGGGTGCACTCACACTGCAGGCTCATGTTGAGCTTTTCATCAACACAGACCCCGAGGTCCTTTTTCTCAGGGCTGCTCTCCAGCCATTCACCACCCAGCCTGTATTTGTGCTTGGGATTGTGCCTACCTTGTGTCCTGGTGGATAAGAAGTTATCCATGGGACAGCAATGTGCCTGTGTGGCCAAGGCGGCCAATGACATCCTAGGGTGCATAAAGAAGAGTGTAGCCAGCAGATCAAGGGAGGCTCTCCTTCCCCTCTACCCTGCCCTGGTGAGACAGTTCTGGGGTATTGGGTCAAGTTCTGGACTTCCCAGTGAAAGATACAGTGATGTACTAGAGAGCATCCAACGGAGGCTATGAGGATGAAGGGAGTGGAACATCTGTCTGATGAGGGAAGGCTGAGAGACCTAGGACTGTTTAGTCTGGAAAAGACTGAGAGGAGATCTTATCAATGTTTATATATTAATGTATATATTATATCTGAAGGGTGGGCATCGAGAAGGTGGTGCTAAGACTCTCTTCAATGGTGTCCTGTGATAGGACAAGGGACAATGGATGCAAACCGAAACACAGTAAGTTCCACCACAACATGAGGAAAAACTTCACTGTGAGAGTGCTGGAACCCTGGAACAGGTTGCCCAGAGAGGCTGTGGAGTCTCCTTCTCTGAAGACTTTCAAAACCCATCTGCACAGGTTCCTATGTGACCTGCCCTAGGTTATCCTGCTTTGTCAGAGGGGTTGGACATGATCTCCAGAGGTCCCTTTCATTCTATAATTCTGGGGAAACACTAGTAGGTATGATGTAAAAGACTCAGCCTTGTATCATCACAGCTGGTAACAGCAAGAAAAGGAAGAGAAGGCAACAATCACAGTGGTTTTGGGCATAGAAAAAGCAGGAAACCACTGACACAAAAAGAATCCAATTGAGGGTTCATCACAAAATCAAAACTTCCGCAGGCACAGCATGCTGCTAATCCTGATAGGGGAGACCCTGCTGATGTGGAGAGGTGCCAAAGATACAGCAGAACAGTGGGACAGGGAAACAGAAAAAGGAGGAGACAGCATCCCTCAGCAATGTCTCAATGGCACGACAGTGGCAAGAGCTCAGCACATGAATTCATTTCATGGAACGGCCTGAGTTTGAAGTTCCATCTCTAATTCCAACCCCTCTGCCATGGGCAGGGACAGATACACAGAGCACTTTTTAGGGATAGTTAGCACAGTAAATGATAAGTACTTCCTGTTTATAATGAAATATTATGAGAAGTAGATAATGCAGGCAAATTCAAGGAGCAGCTGGCTTGCATCTGCCCTATCTGAAGGCAGAGTCACTTCGGAGAAAGGAGGCCAGCGATAACTTCCAGAGGCAGTGTTCCACATTGCTGAACAAGAAACAACGCTCAGATCGCTGAGATATTAACCTCTTATCCACAAGAACATGCACCACAGGGGTTTGAGTTGTTTCTTTGCAATTTATTGTGCAACTGCATTGTACAATAAAAAGCCAAACAAATCCTGTGTTTGCCAGCCCGTAGATATTCTGGTAATGAGATCCTGCAGCTTATGAGCATTGGGAGTGAAACATTAAATAAGCAAAATGAGGACACAAACCTGACTACAGAGCACAGATAGAATCATCAAATTGATTTTGTTGAAAAAGACCTCTAAGATGAAGGCTAACCATAAAGCAAACACCACCACAGCCATTAAAGCATGTCCTCAGGTACTATGTCCACATGTTTCCTGAACACCTCCAGGGATGGTGACTCCACCACCTTCCCTGGGCAGCCTGTTCCTGTGCCTGAGCATTCTTGCAGGAAAGAAACTTAGCCTAATTTTGTTAAGTGGCATTTATAGGATATGGCTGCTACTGTTCACTAAAATATGGTGTGATTACTGTTGCAGAATGATTTAAAAAAATCAAGTTAATAACCAGTTTGTTGACTGAAACAGAAAATTAACCGTTAAATTTAAACACCCCAAAAGGTCACAGCATTGTAGTTGCAGTAACATGAATTTATGCTATCTGCACACAGAACAATAGTTAAAGCTTGCTGATGTGAGAAAAAACAAAAATGCAAGCTGAACAAACGTGAATGAGGAAAGAACCTAACCCAGACAATTGGTAGTGACCTTGGAAGATAAATAAGCATCATACTAACCAAGTCTGCATACAGGACAAAACAGGCAAGAGGACAACAAAAAGTCAGATTAAATGTTGTTTGGTTTAGATAAGGTATCAAATATATTTTTCTATAGTAATCCTAGAAAATTAAGAGATAGAGGAAACCACGAATTAATCATCTTTAAGAAAAAAAAAGGTCATACTCAGAGAAGTTGTGGAAGTTCATTCAAGCTTAGAAGTGTTCAAAGTCAGGGTGTATAATCCCTGGAACAACCCAGTCTAGGCAAAGGTGTCCATGCCCACCATAGAGGATTGGAACTAGATGATCTTCAAGGTCTCTTCCAACCCAAATCATTCTACAGTGGTGCATTTTAAGTTCAAAAAGTTTATGCAGCAATTAGTTAATGAGATTTCAGGACTGTATTCATGGAGAAATCATGTCAAAAAGCATGAAGCCAACTGATTATACATGTCCTGCTTGATGCAGCTCACACAGAGAGACATTATTAGACACAACCTAACTGAAAGGGTTCAAGAATAAACATTCTACCTAGCTTTAAAAATTCTTTACAGTAAGATGCAAGACACTTCACAGAGGTCAAAGTTATATGGTGAAAAATTCCCTTTACTGGCTTGCTTTAGGTTTTAAATATCTCCTCCTAAATAGTGTTTCTACTCTGTTTGCTTCGACCTAACGTGAAACAACTTTAATCCTGAAACCAGTATCTTGCATGCTACCATGTTAGAATCCCGGCATGACAGGGTTTGGAAGGGACATCTGGAGATCATTCAGCCAAACACCCTTGCTAAAGCAGGGTCACCCACAGCAGCTTGCCCAGGATCACAAAGTCCACGTGGGTTTGGAATTTCTGCAGAAAAGGAGACTTCACAATCTCTCTGGCAGCCTGCTCCAGGGCTCCAGCACCCTGACAGCAAAGAAGTTTCTCCTGATCTGCAAACAGAAGCTCCTGGGTTCCAGCTTGTGCCTGTTGCCCTTTGTCTAGGTATTTTACTGCAAGCCAAGTACTTTATTTCAGCAATTCTGACTTTTTTTCCCGTTGGAACAAAATCCTTCCAACTTTTGAGTAATTCAGGGCCTTGGGAAATTTCTGAATATCTCAATTATTGATCTACACTTCTCCTTATTATTGTTCTCTACAAACAAGCACTATTAAACAGCAGTGCCACACTGCAATCAGCTGGTGTTTAGAAGCACAAATAGTCAGCTCTTTCCGGTCATGACCTTGACTTTGCTAGAAATTGTCTAGCAAAGACAAGCAAAACAAAAACCAAACCAACGTGAGATCTAAGTAGTTGTCTTTGACTGAACCCCAAAAACCAGACTGGCAGGTTCTCAATGGGCTGATTATTTCCAAACCTGGAGCTACAGGCGCAGATGAAACACACAGTGTATAAACCTAATGTGACCTAAACCACAAACAAAATCCAGGTACAAACATGCAGGTTTTAAACTCTTATTGCCAATGCCTCTGTGGTGAAAATAATTGTGTAAAATTAATGACAAAACAGAGAGGGTTTCACTTAAAACTGGCTGTATTTAGAAGAAGCATTGCCTAACTTTATAAGAACTTGTAGAATCTTATATTTGGATGTAAAAATAAAGCTTGAAGGCTTATTTTAAAGATAGAAGCTATTTAAAATGAAAACTGAGATAGAACTGTGGAATGAAAGCATTGTTCCATGCCTCCTGCACTCCAGTTCAACAATACATGTAATCTATTTTAACAGGCTGTCAGAAGGAGCAGCCAGACCTTTCTGCAATACACTCTGCACTGGCTTTAGCAGCAATTTGGCTGCAGGCAAGCTGGCTGAGCTCACTGATCCAAAGAGAAAAGGACTATTTCAAATCAGTTATAAGCCCTCCATTGTCCACGGGTTCAACACCTGATTCTATCATATGCAGTGCAACCACACATTCACTACTATGGATGCTGAAGCCAGGAAACTGCATTCTTTGAAGTGCTCCAATTAACTTCAAACCATAAGAGAACTAAAATAACTTAGGAAAAAGCTTTGCCAAACAACAGTATGAAAACAATCATCCTAGAGAAACTGGTTGCAAGGAATACAGCACAATAGTATTAGTCATATTCTGTCTTTCAAAACAGAGACTGAGTGCAGTTATACTAATTCTGGTTATTTTTAGGATGCTGTTTTTCTTCTGCATACTGCTTAGTGCTTTGCTATTTATGTTGAAATGGGAGATGCCTCCCATTTTTCTCTTTATGGTGCAAACCTCAGCATCTTTGGAATGGCCATTAACACACTGAGTGAGGAGTCTAACTTTATGTCTTTAGATGGTTTGATGTCTGAGAACACAAACTGCTAGAAACCCACAGAAAAGTCAATTACAGAATCCCAGAATCTTGATGGTTGGAAGGAATATCTGGAGATCATCTAAAACCAATTACTCTGCTCAAGCAGGGGCACCAGAGCAGCCTCCCAGCATCACAATGTCCAGGCAGGTTTGGAATCTCTGCAGAGAAGGGGAGTTCACAACCTCTTCAGGTAGCCTGCTCCAGAGCTCCAGCACCCTCACACCAAAGAAGTTTCTCCTCCTGTTCAGATAGAACATCCTGGGTTCCAGTTTGTGCCTGTTGTCCCATGTTCCATCACTGGGCACCACTGATGGCTGGCCCCATCCTCTTGCCCCTCCAACCTTTAGCTCTTGCTTAGCATTGAGAAGATCCCCTTTCAGGCTGCTCTTCTCCAGGCTCAATAGCTCCAGGTCTCTCAGCTTTTCCTCCTCACAGAGATCCAGGCCCCTCAGCATCTTTGTAGCCTCTGTTGGGCTCTCCCTAGTAGTTCCCTGTCTTGTACTGGGGAGCCCAGAACTGGACATAGTACTCCAGATAGGGTCTCCTTAGAGCAGAACCTCCTTTGACCTGTTGGCCACACTTCTCTTTGTATACCCCAGAGAGATCACTGGTGTTCTTGGCTACAAGAGCACATTCCTGCCTCATGGTGAACTTACTGTCCACCAGGACTCTCATGTCCTTCTCCACAGAGCTGCTTCCCAGCAGGTTAACTCCTGAGCTGTTCTGGTGCAGGGAATTATTGCTCCCCAGGTGCAGCACTCTACACTTGCCCTTGAACTTCATGACTTTCCCTCCTAATTAAATGAGTTTGTAATGAGCTGTGACAAGTAAGACTTCAATCATGCTTTACCATTATGTGTCAAAAGACAAATTATCTTTCAGTTTTAAACAAAAACTACCTAGATGAGCAGCAAGCAGAAGTGTGGTTATGTTCCTAGTGAGTTTTGCCCAAATTGTACTCTCACATCATAAACACGATGCCATAGAACCACTGTTTCTATTGACCAACTTCCTCTATTCATGGGTAAAAGCTGTCACAGGAGCAACAGCTGCCCCTCTGCTCCAGAAGCTCTGGCAAGATCACCATCAGCACTCCATTCTCTGCACAGTTAATTTAGGTAGACAACTCTCATTGCCCAACAGATTCCAGTCATGTCAGATCTACACAAATTGACAGACACCAAAGAGCATTTTTTTAGAAGGGCTCACTGTTACACAAGGCTGTCAAAACATAAAATGAAAAATGAGTATTACCACATGTAAGAAAATTATTGACCAAGTCAATGTCATTCATTTTCTGGCTATGTCCTTGCAAAGATGAGTGCCCACTAACTCCGTGAGCAACATGGTTTTAGAAAATAAGATTTTCATTTTAAAACTTCAAGGCTCCAATCCACTGGTGCTTCAGTGTAAAATCAAATCCACCTTTTCTGGAAGAGCAAATAAACAATATCCACATTTCATTTTTCATTACAGAACCCAAGCATGGTACATGATGGAAGGGATCTCTGGAGATTGAGTCCAACGCCCATGCTAGAAGTAGGGGGACCCACAGCAGTTTGCCCAGAATCACAATGTCCAGGTGGGTTTCAAATCTCTCCAGAGAAGCATACTCCACAACCTCTCTGGGCAGCCTGCTCCAGGGCTCCAGCACCCTCACACCAAAGACTTTTCTCCTCCTGTTCAGATGAAACCTCCCGAGTTCCAGTTTGTACTCATTGCCCCTTGTCCTGTTGATGGCACCACTGAGAAGAGTCTGGCCCTATCCTCTTGCCCCTCATAGGTCCCCTCTCAGGCTGCTCTTCTCCAGGTTCAACAGCTCCATGTCTCTCAGTCTTTCCTCCTCAGAGATGTTTCAGGCCCCTCAGCATATTTGTAGCCTTCCCTGGGTTCTCCCCTGTAGTTCCCTGTCTCGTCTTAAAGAGCCCAGAACTGCATATAATACTCCAGATGTGACTTCCTTAGAGCAGAGGGTGAGGAGAACCTCCTTTGGCCTGCTGGCCACACATTCGTTAATGCAGTCTCTTTATTAATCCCTGTCCTTTCCAGCTAACTATTAAAATCCTGCAACTAGAAATGTACCTGAGTAGGAAGCTCTCCTTCAAAGACTTGATTATGAATATACTTATTTTTCTGTATTAGACCAAAATGTGTATTTTGGTTAATAGTAAACTACAGCACCATAATGCAGGATGTGGGGTCTATGCAGATTCCCACTTAAAGTTGGAATGCTCACAGATAAAATTTTAACAGTGAATCCTCTGAAATTCAAGATTTGGATATGAATTAACAAAACAGCATTTCAAGCATAAAATATTCACTTACATTGACCAAGCCAAAATAATGCTCATTCACAGGGAACTGTTCAGGACCAATCTCCTTCTCCAAAGCAGAGGCATTGGCGCCCTAGGAAGAAATAGAATCTTTGTTAGAGAAAACAAAACTTGCTAAAGAAATCCAACAGAATTCACACTGTTCCTGGAAAAGCAAAGAAAGTAAGAAAACAAATTCACTTGTATTGAGAATTAGTGTCAAGTGTTTCCTGTGGTGTTCAAAGTGAAATCAAGATGATGCTTTTTTAGTGTAAAAGGAATTGTGGTCTCACTTAAACTCAACTTCGCCAGCTAGAATTAAGAGTTGTCTGACCTAACAGAAAGGTTTGTAGCATTTGAATTTATTTGCAAGTTAACAAGAAATTAAAGTTAACAAGACTTCAAGTTAGTCACAGTGACCTAGAAGCACCAATTTAAATTTAGTCAAGAACACTGCAAAAATAAAATATCAAAGGGAAGTTCTAAACCTAGAGGACAAAAACTGTGTGGGTTACAAATCCCTTAGAGGAAAAACCATCTTGTGATGAGGACTGCACAAAAGGTTTGAGGTGGCTGCTTATTATTTGCATCTCATATAAAGAATTCTTGACAAGGTTTTTACCTTCACTGATATTTTGTATTAGAAAAAATATTATCTTCTAACTTAATTTCTCTACAACACTATGGACAAGTAAAGCACAATTACAAAAAATAATGGAAAGAAGAATTGTCTCAGATATTTCTCAAAGTCAGATCACCCATCTAGACCTTCCTTGGCTTTTTTACCATTCATTGAGGGACAATGCAAGAAGCTTACCATGCAGCTTGCTACATCCTTAAGTCTGAGAACAGAAGTTACTATTTTAGATACAACTGAAAAGTACCACTGCATATCCACATGGTCTTGTCACATAAACCAATAACTAAAGCATATCCACAGCTCAGTTTCAATTTTAACTTTGTCCACTTCTAAATGATTTATGTATCTCTTTCCTCACACCACTCCATCTTGTTCTCTACTGTTTCTTGCTGATCTTCCAACAGCCCTAAGCTGCATCCGTGGTTATCTCAGGAGTTACTGTTATTCAGTGCAGAATCCAAGCACCATGGATTCCTGACTTCTGTTTTAAATATCCAAGTCACACAGACTCACAGGATGAGGGGTGATGCCTTCCAACTGGAAGAAACTGAATTCAAATTAGGCATTAGGAAGAAATTCTTCCCCATGAGGGTGGTGAAACACTGGAACTGTGTCTCGAGAATCTGTGGAGGCTCCAACCCTGGCAGTGTTCAAAATCAGGCTGGACAGGGCCTTGAGCAACCTGGTCTGTTAGGAGGTGTCTCTGCCCATGGCAGGGGGCTGGAACCAGATGACCTTTAAAGGTTCCTTCCAACTCAAACCATTCTATGACTCTATGGCAATGGGGAGGAAGGGACCTCTGGAGATCATCTAGTTCAACCCCTTTTCTAAAGCAAGGTTACCTAGATCATCCCATCTACAATCTTGTGTAATTATGAACAGAAACCCTTTTTCACAAGTGAGCCATCTTAAAACACCTCAGAAAAGCACTAAACAACCCAAAATTTCAGTCCAGCAAAACTCAATCCATCCAATTCCCTGAAGCTACTAATGCTTTTTTAATTGTTGAGCAAATATTTCCATCATTCCCTTAGCACTCTGCCATTGCTATAAATCACAGACAGAGCCTGTAGAAAGTTACATCTGCATCGTCTTTAACAAGAAATAGCTAATTTTTTTTTTTCTGAGAAACAGGGAAGAAACAAACAAGCAAAAAAAATAGTTGAAAGGGAGTAATGGAAACCCTGTAGTTTGATCTTCTACATCAGATTTACAGTGAATTACATATATCAAAAGAGACAGAAAACAAGGAGGGTTCAAAACTAGAGACTATAAAAATCTCAGTAACATTGACTAGATGCTGACAGATTTATAAGCAAGACTCTGCAAGCATCAATTACACAGAAATTTTTGAGGCATCATTGCCAGTTCAGGCAGCTCCTCTCACTTGTTTCCATACACCCATCCCCTGCTTCCAGGTACCTCTTTTTTTCCCCTCCACTATCTTCCCCCTCCAAAACCCCAAACCAGACCTAGACACAGAAGAGCTATTTGCAAGAAAAGAGCTGCTGCATGTTTCAAGATTAAGGAAGAAGTAGCTGTAAAATCCACAGGTTTGTGAATTCAGTTTAAATTTCTCTGAACAGCAGAAATTTAGAATGAAAATAATAGAGGAGCTCTTGCAATGTGCACCCAACCTCTGAGAGGACATTTTAAGCCACAGTAATTTCTAGAAAATTACAAATCCTGATTAGAAGTTTGATGAAACTTGTCACCTCCCCCACCAATATGGAAGTGTGAAATCCGCAGCTCTCAGGGAGTCTAATTATGTAAGTAAACCAGTACTGCCACTTCAGTTAAACTAGGGGGGATGTTTCCCTCCCTGGGTAATTATGTGTTGGTTGAATAAATTTGTGTTTGCTTCCTGCTCACGCAGTCGTGAGCAGAAACTTTGATCAGCTCTTCCTGAAATGGAGTAGCAGAGCGGTTCCTTGAGAGCACTTTCTTGGGCCTCCTAGGAGTCTCAAGGATGTAGTCATGCAGTTGTTATAGGATGGATTTACTTGACTTGGGCTAGCAATGAGAATACATGAGATAATATTTGACTTAAGCTTGATATTTAGCTGTATTTTAGTGAAAGTTATTTTAGTAGTACCCCAGATAGTGAGTTCAATTTTAAGCCACTCACCTCAAGGACACTGAGGTGCTGGAGTGGGTCCAGAGAAGACCAACAAAGCTGATGAAAGGTGTAGAGCACAAGTCTTTTGAGGAGCAGCTGATGCAACTGGAGTTGTTTGGTCTCAAGTAAAGGAGGTTGAGGGGAGACCATATGGCTCTCCACAACTCTCTGAAAGGATGCTGGAGACAGATGGGTATTGGTCTCTACACCCTAGTGACATGAGAAAATGCCCTCAAGCACCAGGGGAGGTTTAGGTTAGACATCACAGAATCAGAGAATGGTAGGGTTGGAAGGGACCTCAAGGATCATCTAGTTCCAACCCCCTGCTACAAGCGCTTCTAAACAGCCCCTCCCCAGCCTTCCTGTATGTCTTCNCTTCTTTGATTAAAGGATTCTCAAACATGGAAACAGGCTCCCAAGGGAGGTGACTGAATCCCCATTCTTGCACGTGTTTAAAAGACACAGAACTGTGGTACTGAGGACCACTGGTTAGCACCACACCTGGTACAGTTAGGTAATGGTTGGATTTGATGATCTTAAAGGCCTTTTTCAGACAAAAGGACTTTATGATTCTGTGATTCAAAGAACATTTGTGTTCACTGACTTCCACCACAAAAGACAAAGAACACCCTTTAAAAGAAAAATTCCATATACTCAAGCTTAGGGCATCTGACAAAAGCACAGGGAGCCGTTAACATTCAAGCTTTCCTCCATGTTTCATTCCAACTCAGTGAGGGACATTACTCCAACATTAGATACATATGGAAGACGAGACTGAGCAAAACCAGTCTTTACCCAGAAGGTCTCTAATGCAGGTTTTGCTGAGTTTGGTAAAACAAAAAGGATGATAAAGTGAAAAGGGATGTGGACAGACCAGTTCCAACACTCTTACTTGAGGTAGACGTTTAACCAAGTCACCTCAGATGAGATGATCATCACCAAAACAAGACAAGAAAGAAGTATGCTTAGGCATTATGGTCTCTTAGAAGCTCTACAAACCATTTGTCACTACTCCTGCAAAACCAAGGAGCATTCTGCCTGGTCTAGCACTAGTTGATTTCAGAAACTGGAAATCTATCAAGCTTCTAGGAACTTAAATACTTCTACACCCTTAAATGTGTTAGAATGTGTAATTGCTTGTATAGACAAAGAGCTCATACATTGTATCCACTTATCTGACAAGAATCAGGAGAAGAAATTACTGCTGGAAGATGAGGGAAAGTCACTACACAGAAATATCATTAGGGTAGAAAGGATAATAAGGCTCAGAGCTGAAGTGTTCTTCTGAAGCTATTGATGAACGGAAGAACAAGTGATTAATAGCAACTACACAGCTCAGAACATGAACTGCAGTCAGCTAATGAGAAATCCATGCCCAGCATCCACATGGCTCTTGCCTCAAGTTAGCACTTCTACCCTTTTTAGTACTATGAATTTCACTGAGTTTTAGCGAAATCCTGATCCTCTGCAAAACCTGGTTGAGAATAAGTGAACTATTCATAGAATCATAAAGGTTGGGGAAAAACCTTCATAGAATCATAAAGGCTGGAAAAAGATCTGCAAGGTCATAGAGTCCAACTGTACCCCGCAGTGCGAGGTCACTAAACCATGTCCCTCAGCACCACATCGATGTGGCTTTTGAACAACTCCAGGGCTGGGCACTCCACCACTGTACTTGGCAGCCTGAGACAGGGCTTAATCAGTCTGTAAGGGAAGAAATTATTCCTAATATCCAAACCAAACCTGCCCTGGTGTAGCTTGAGGCTGTTTGCCCTTGTTATATGGGAGAAGAGACCACCTCACTCCAACTTTTTTTTCAGGGAGTTGTAGAGAGCCACAAGTTCTCCCCTCAGCCTCCTCTTCTCCAGGCTGAACAACCCCAGTTTCCTTAGATGCTCTTCACCAGCTCTGTTCTCCAGACCCTTTCTCAGCATTGAACTTCTCTGAACCTGCTCCAGTACCTCAATGTCCTTCTTGGCATGAGGGGCCCAAAACTAAGCCTGCTATCCAAGGCATATCCTCACCAGTGCCCAGTACAGGGGACGCTGGTCCTGCTGACCAAATTACTGATGATCAAAGTCAGGATGCTGGTGTTCTTCCTGGCCATCCAGGCACACACTGGTTCATCTTCAGCTGCTGTGAACCAACACCCCCAGGTCTTTCTCTGCTGGGCAGTTTCCAGCCACTCTGCCCCAAGCCTGGAGTATTCATGGGGTGGTTGCGACCCCATGAATTATTATAGACTAACCAACACTACCGGTCACCATTTTTTATCCTGAGCTAACACTCTCACACTTGGGAGGAATTCACACTTACATTTACAAGTATCTACTTTTTGCTGTGATGAAGGTAGTTTTGTGGACGTGGGAACAGTTATAAAAGCAATGTGGAACTATTGTGATAGCATGCAAGTAGACCTTTTGAGCATGAAGCAGCTGCTGCTTCAGTAAGAAAAGGCTCAAAATTAGCACAACATTGGGTCAGCGTCCTCAATGTTATTCAGAGCTCTTGTCAAAAATAATCAGGTCAATGCTGTACTGCTGCTTAAGGAAACAGTGAGCAGAGAGGCAATGAAGCTATAAAATTGGGGGGGAAGGAAATAAAATCACAAAGCAGATGAGGGGAAAGGGTTACAAGCAGGAAGATCTCACTGTCTTCTCTGCAACAACCTTGGGATTTGGCGATGGGAAGCAGAGAAGTTTATGGCATTTACTGTTGCTAAACTCTAATTCTATCAAGGATTAAAGCCAGGACACGAGGAGGGCTCAACTCAGGCAGCTGTCCTGCACGTTTTGAATGATGCTGGTTTCACATCTGTTTTGATTGACCACTGCAGTGTCTCACATTAGCACAACCCACTAGCTATTAGTAACTGAACTACTGAGGTGGAAGTGGAACACCTTCATGGGACAGGCTGGAAGACAGGAAGAAGTACTGTAAAAAAATCAAGAACCTTATGATGAAAGAAGAAGAATAGTAAGTGAAGATACAAAAAAAATTACAGACATTAAAATAGTCCTTAAAGGTGGCTGCAGTGCAAGCAGCATTTTACTTGCTGTAATTAGACAGGAAAATCCACGGAGCAGCAGACTGTCAATGGATTTATAACCATTCTATAACCATACATCACTAGTTCAACATAATGAGAAAAGATACTCGAGGTTTGTTTCATTTTTTAGGAGGACATGGACATTTAGAGACCTCATGAGATAGCACACTAGGCAAAACAATGCTATTTGGATTTTTAAAAGATCACAAAGATGAAAAGTACAAGAAGGATAAGAACTGTGAAGCTTGTCTTAAAAAAAACCCACAACCACAAAACCTATAAAATGTCTAAGCCACTGCTGTGCTTAATTTTGGGGTGCTCCACTGTTTTAGGTGCTCCATTTAGAGTTCATTTGTAGACCACAAGAGATTTTTAGAAGAGGACTTTTAAAAAATGGATTTTAACTTCCAAAATTCACCCAATCACAGAAATATAGGAGGTGGAAAGCACCTCTGGGAGTCATCTAGTCCAAGCCCCCTACAAAGGCAGGCTGACCCAGAGCAGGTTGCACAGGATAGCATCCAGGTGGTTTTGAATGTCTCCAGTAATGGAGATGCCACCACCTCTCTGGGCACCCTTCATCCTGTCACTGGGCACCACTGACAAAGAACCAGTCTCATCCTCCTGACAGCCACCCTTTAATCACTTATAAGCACTGATCTGCAGTTTAAACACTATTCAATGTACAGTTTCTATGCTTGCCTGTAAATTTCACCTGCTTTAGGCCTGTCTAAAATGAGCTCAAGACTAATCCCATCAGTAGATTACTTTTAACAAGCTAGAGAATCAATTCATTTAGAACACTCTCTATCCAGCCCATGGAAACCTGAAGACATGGCCTTTCCTCATGGATAAATTCCTATTTCTTTAACTCAGGCAAAAATATCAATTTCCACATTGTAAGTCTTCTACATAAGCCCTTTATCCTTCTCCCATTGCAATTAATACCACTCAGTTCAAATGAAGTAATTAAAGCATCACATCTTAGGCTATCTCTGAAGTTTTCTTACAGCTGCATGCCTGCTGGGAAGCTGCGTAGTATGGTTGGTGGAACAGCCTGTTGAAATAAAAACCCCTCATGATATACTAGCTTGGGCTCAGGATCATGCTAACTCAGCTTCTGGATTAAAACCAGCTGGTTCCACTGAGCACACAGCACATACCTGCCTGCAAAAGGAATCCCCCTTAAGAAAGAGCAAAAAAAGAGAAAGATATTGAAGAAGTATTTCAGCGTCCAGAATATACCTGGTACCCGGGTCTGGTTGAAGTCTTTAATTTTTCATCTGACTCTTTCTTCTTAATAAATTAGGGTAGGATAAGGTTTAACATTTGTAAAAAAGGCTGGGAAGCAGCTTTCCAGTTGGGCATAAAGATTCCGAGGCACCGTGACAGACTGATGGAATCATTTAGATTGTAAAAGACCTTTAAGATCACCAAGTCCACCACTAAGCCATGTCCAGCAGCATCATGTCTGCATATCTTTTAAATCCTCCCAGGGACAGGGACTCCACCAGTGCATCAGGCAGCCTCATCCAGAGCCTGACAACCCTTTCTGGGGAAAAAAAAAAAAAAAAAATTCCTAATGTCCATCCTAAACTGTTTCTGGTGCAACTTGAGGTTGCTTCTTATCATCCTGTCACTTGTTCCGTGAGAGACCGCCCCACACCTGGCTCCAACCTCCTACTGGGAAGTTGTAGAGAGACACAAGGTCTTCCCAAAGATTCCTTTTCTCCAGGCTGCACAACCCCAAGTACCCTCAGCCACTCCTCACAAGACTTGTGCTTTACACCCTTCACCGGTTTTGCTGCACTTCTCTGCACTCCAGCACTTCAATGTCCTTCTTGGAGTGGCTCAAAACTGAACCCAGGATTCAAGGTGTGGTCTCATCAGTGCTGAATACATGGGAACGATCCCTGTCCTGATCCTGATGTCCACACTACTGCTGATCCAAGCGAGGATGTTGGTGGCCTTCCTGACCACCTAAGTACACTGCTGGTTTATCTTCAGCTGCTGTCAACCAGCACCTCCAGGCCATTTTCTGCTAGGCAATTTACAGCCACTCTGGCCCAAGCTGGAGCATTCATGGGGTTGTTATGACCCAAGTGCAGGACCTCACACTTGGCCTTGTTGAAGCTCATACCACTGGCCTTGGCCCACTCTTCCAGCCTGTCCAGATCCCTCTGCAGAGCCACCCTACCCACAAGCAAATCAACACTCCCACTCAACTTGGTGTCATATGCAACTTACTGAGGGTGCCCTTGATCCCCTCATCCAGATCTTCAATAAAGATATTAAAGAGAACTGGTGCCAGTACTGATCCCAGGGGAACACCACTGGTGACCAGCCACCAACTGGATTTAGCTCCATTCCCCACCACTCATTAGGCCTGGCCATCAGCCAGCTTTCACTCCAGTGAAGCAGTCCCCATTAGAGAAATTTAAATATACTGCATGACTGAAGGGTGATTTTCAATGACTGAACAAACAAAACAAATCACACCAAAAAAGTGAGAAAGAATGAGTGGCCAAGCCAGAGCTACTTAAAACCTTCCAGGAAAGAAAGCTGCAGAGATGATGCATTCCATACAGCCTGCCTGCATTCACTTTGTTGGACTGACTGTGGTAATAGTTCCAGCTTCAGGACTATTAAAATTACCCTGTTGGAGAGTGCAGAAAGCGGAAGAACTGGGGTTGTATTGCTAAAATTTATAAAACATGCTGCCATGGTTTTTCTAAACAGAGAACTGGATATTGCTCCCCCATCCTTTAAAGCTCCTGGGTTGTGGAGCACCGAAGCCAGATAAAAAGAGCTGTCATCTCAGCTATCACTCTGTGATTCAGGGTTTGAAATTATCCCTTTTCAGTCACCCAGGAAGGCTGCCCTTTGAAGCATAACCAATGATAGCAAATTGAACTTTGGATTCCAGCACTTTGAGCACTTATGCAGGCAAACCAAACTGATAATCTTGAAAAGAGCAGGTGTAACAGTGGCACAGACTTTTCAAGACTCCAAATACTATAGAATCATCTTCTTAATCACACAGAGGAAAGGCTGGCTCTGCCTGTTCTTCAACAGGGAGTAGAACTTAACTTTGGCTATCAGTAGTACCATGGAGATCACACTGAGATTAGAAAATGCTGTATTTCAAAATCTGTTTACTGCTATGGAAGTGTTCAAATTCTGAAGTCTTCATTAGAGTGTTTTTAAATAAATTAATACAGAATGCTTTGTAAACTGCTTTGTGTAAATGCTTAGTCAATTAGGAGCTGGTCTTGCAAGGTCCACAGGATTTGCACCTCATAAGGGTAAAGTAAGCCGCAGACGCTCATGAAATACTGTCATTTTATGCTGTTTAAAATTACATAGTAAAACTAGGCTCCAGTTAAAAATGTATGGAAAGGATGCTGGATTAAGAGGAAGAAGTACAGTTCTTTACAACTCCCTCAAAGGAGGTTGGAGTGAGGTGGCTGGTGTTTTGTTCTCCAAAGTAGCAACCAACAGGATGGGAGGAAATGGCCTCAAGTTGTACCAGGGGAAGTATTTGTGACCTTCAGCTTAGGTCAATCAAGTACTGCTGGAAACAGAAGTCTCCTTAGCTAGCTCTACTTTCTCCCACTTCCTCAGTGATACCTTCCCAGTTACAAGTGCTATTTCTCTGATAAAGCTAAAATAAAGTGCTATGAATACAGGTGAAAAAGCAGCAAGCCAAACATTACACATCAGAGACATGAAAGCCCTGCTAGAACTGAGTTGTGTAAATTATTCAGGTGGCAAATGGAAATGTATTACTTACAAATGACTCAGTCATCTCTTCTCCAGCACTGGAGTTAATAATTATACCCACACCATGCTGATTCAGAGTACAATAAGGCTACCACCAATTTGTAGACTGGATTTGAGATCTTCAGGCATGTCTTACTGGTTTAGCAAACAATTAGACATGATCATGGGGAAGTGGCCCTAATTAGTTGACCAAGAAAGACCAATCATTTCTGTTAACAGCTTACTACAGACTTCTCACAAAATCAGCTGCCAGAGAGGGAAAGATCAGATCTGTGCTTTATTGTCAATACAAAAAAAACCCCTCTGACTCTCAACGTAAAAACTCATTTGTACAGCCAAGTGTTTCATCCTCCTGAAACACATCAGGCAGATCCTGGAAAAAATGATGCAGTCAGACTCATGGAAATTCATCTCTCCTTGTTCAAGAAAGAGGTTGACAAGAGAGGTTTCACAACTGTCCACAACCACAGAACTACAAAGATAGTACTTTTAAACATTTTTAAAACAGAAGCTATGCATTATTCATGAAGAGCAGCAAAAACACCTCAGAAGTGTTTTGTTTCACTCTCCAGGGTGATTTTGAAGTTGCTTGCAAAAAGAAAACAAACTAGAATCCCTGATAAAGATAAGGGCTGGAAAACAAAATAAAGTCAAGGGGACACAGCAGAGAACCGTAGCTTTAGTCAGCAGCTCCTGGCTATGGATGTGTCTTGCCATATGGTGTCAGCAGCCTTACCAAGCAATGAATCATAGTCAAATGCACAAGTATTTTCCTCCCATTTTCTAATATTCACAATGCCACATGAAAGTTATGCAATTGCTGAAAAAGGGATGGCGCTCACATAAAGGAAATGCGATGATCATGAGGCACAGGATTGGTGATCCACAGTGCAAAAACCTGCAAGTTACTTTAAGGAGGGGGATATGACTAAAGTTATAACTACATTACTGCTAACAAGATCTGCTATTTAATTTAATTTGTAAAGAGAAACTGCAGAAGAGTTGAGTGTCTGAGATGGAAAATCTGAAGCACCAGTCCCTATGATGGTGACTAACTGTGATGAGGGGTCTGGGAATGCCACAAACCTGTGTTTCAGCTTTCAGCCTGAAGTGATGCCTGGAAGTGCTGTAAAAGCTGCGTATTTTACACTGCATAGTAGCATAATGCTGAAGAAAGCAATTTCCCAAAGAGACTTTGTTAACATGATTACATGTTTTTATAAGGAAGGCTGAGGTTTTTCACACTGACATTATGACAAAACGCACAGTAATTGCATTCACTGGACATTAACTGAAGTAGATGCTAATAAACTGATTCAATTGTAAAATACAGCAGCCAGATCTTAATTTTCCTGGGCTAGCTAAAAAAAAAAAAAAAAAGTGAGATTAACAGCAAGATTAGGTAAATTACCTAAACTGTTGATGCTGAAAAATTACACAGCATTTGACTAAACAGCTATATAGAAAGGGTGATGCAAGTTTTACACAATCATTCAGGGCTAGCAGCACTGCTCAAATTTTTCTGCATAGAAATGAAACAGAAGGTTCTCTTCTTAAAACAAAAAACAGTTAAGGAGAACCTGCTTCTCCAAAGCTGCAATAAAGTCTTAGGAAAAACAAAATAAAACAACCATAAACAAAAATGAATCCATGACTGACACAACTGGTATGCATAGCCAAAGTCTCTAAAAACAAATCACAGATGCTGGAATGGCTGTGTGCAGGTCTGGCCACGAACTCCTAGAAAAATCACTGCCTTACATTTGCCCTCTTAATCTGAGGCTCAGTCATCTGATGTCAGGAATGTATCCAAAATATTATCTGGGATTGAGTCAATCGCTTGCCTCTGGGGTGCGGAGCTCCACAGCACAATCACGATTCAGCCACCTCTCCTGACCGTAATTTCACCTGTGTTGATGATGGGCAATTAAAAATATAAATCATGTTGAGATTACTGAAGAATGAAGTTCTGGGAAATCTTCTGTGATGCTTCTAAAGTTTTAAGATGAGGGAACCGCTGCCATGAATTTAAAAATAAAAATTAATCTCTTGTGTTAAGGGTATTAGTAAGGGATTCCAAACACTCAGCTTTGTGCAGCACCACTGCGGTTCACTTCAATTAAATCTGAAGTTAATTAAAACTGGTAGTTAGTACCTACAAGGAAAAGAAGCAGAAAAACTCTGCACTCTTCACACACCCATGAAATCAGTCCCTCTAAGCTGGTACATGAGAGCCCCTTTTAAGACTGCTCCTCTGTCAAATGAGACTTAAAAACTGAAGCTTGACCACTTGAAGCAATTACAATATGGGGTTGTAAAAACCAAAATACTAACCCTGAATCCCCTCAGCTTGATTTGACATTAGATTTTGCAGTTTGAAACCCTGCTATCATTTCTATTGATCGATCTCCTTACAGCAAGCACTTCTGTGAAATGTTTTTGCTAGCATATCGTTAAGATGCAATATTTTGTTATGAGTCAGCGCTGTTTCAGTGCTAGACAAACCACTTGCTGGCCTCTATTTAGGCAGCAATGTAACTTCATTAAAAATTCTGCATAATCATGCAATTATCAGCTAGGTTCTGATGGGTGATATACCCTGTTATGTGCATTCATATGAAATGATTACAGAGCTTTCATAAATTAGCTGAACAACCATTGCACTGAGCTATCAACAACTGTGATCCGAGCTAGAAAAAAAAAATAAAATTACTGTTCAATAACTCCCTTAGTTCCTCCCTCTGTAAGGAAGCATCCACCTGCCCCCTGACACGTTTCTGCGAGCAGCCGGCAGCTGACACACCCACCCGAAGGCAGCGAGTCCTGTTTTTTGCAGAGGGCTCCTCCAGCCACCTTTCCCCACCCGGATTAGGCCCAAATTCCTTCGAACTCCTCAAAACATAGGCGCAGAGCAGCCGGGCTGGCCCTCCACGCTCAGCCTCCCTCTAGCTACTACCCCTCCTCCGTGCCCCTTGCCTGGCACAGCCACTCCCGCCGCGGCTCTCCGCTGCCACCTCCTCGCCCGGTTCCCAGCAGCGGCCCGGCAGTGCCTTCCTAGGGGGTGTGCGGGCAGCGGGGTGTCCCGCCACCTCCCACAGACACACTCCTACCCGGACAAGCGCAATGCCTCCCACAAACCTTGGCTTTTAAGTACTTTTACTAATTCTTCTTGCAACCGGCCGCTGTGGGGCCCTCCTCACCCCTCAGCACAGGGCTGGGGCCGCTCCCGCCATCGGGGCCCCTCACCGGCGGGTCCGTCCCCTTGCCCCCGGGGCTCCGGCACGGACGCGCCCGGCTGGCGGCAGCTCTCACCATGGTACAGATGGAGGCGAGTCTCCGGACCGTCATCAGTATTTCCATTCGCCCGACGCGGTCCCGGGCCCCGCGGCCGCCCCCGCTGCCGCCGGCGCCATGTTGGGACGCAGCCGCCCAACTGACAGCGGCAGCCGGAGCCGCAGGTGGCGCAACCGCCAAATGGGGCCGGGCGCCCGCGGTGCAGCGCACAAACGGCGCCGGCTGCGCGTCGCGACCACTGCTGAGGGGTTCCTCCTGCCTTCGGGCCCGCTGGCTCCGAGCACTCCTTCCCCGGCCGCTGAGCTCTTCTCCACCCCGGACAGTCGGAGTTTGTGAGGCTCCATCCCTCTAGGTCTCCCTCGGGGTCACTGCAAGGCTGGGCTGTGCTGAAATGGCGCTAGAGATGCTTTGGTCTGTGCAGCTGTGGGGATGGTGGTGGGCAAGAAGTGCTTCAGTCATAGAATCGTTTGGGCTGGAAAAGACCTTTAATATAATCGAGTCCAACTCTTAACCCAGCACTGCCGAGTCACCACTAAACCATGTACCTCAGCACCATATCTCCATGGCTTTGAGACCCCTGCAGGAACAGGGACTCCACCACTGCCCTGGGCAGTCAGTTCCAGAGCTTGACAGCCCAAAAGGGAAGAAGAAATTGTGCCTTGTGTCCAGCCTAAACATCCACTGGTGCAACTTGATGCTGTTTCCTCACGCTGTGTCACTTGTCACTTGAGACAAGAGACTGATAATCTCCTCAGCCCAGCAAGGTGGCTGGAGGCCCTCGTGAGACAAGCGTTGCATGTGTCACCAGTGAAACTGGAAGGCTGGAGCTGGGGGATGTCACCAAACCCCCCAGCAAGGGAGGCCACAACCACCTCAGAGCACTAAAACACCTCGAAGGTGTAATGCTCAAACAACTATGTGTTTCCTGAGACTCTTTTTCAGTGGTTGTGAGCACCTACGAATGGGTTTTACAGCAATGCCTGGTGTGATGATGGAGCTGGACAGTAGTTTTGCACCACAATAATCCCTTGCTGTTCTGCACCACAAACCCCTGTTTCAGCAGAATCACAACAAGTATTCTTTCAGAGCACAGCACTACAAATGACAACTGTGTCTATTGTAATCCCAGGAGTGAAAAATGTTCCAGATTGCCATATAGCCCTCCACAGAGCTCACCCCAAAAGCAACTACGCATTGGAGAAAAACAGTATCACAGAATCACAGAATGGAAGGAGTTGGAAGAGACCTCTGGAGACCAAGTCAGGTTCACCTAGAAAAGGTCACAGAGGAACACGTCCAGGCAGGCTTTGAATGTTTCCAGAGATGGAGACTCTACCACCTCTGTGGGCAGCCTGTTCCAGAGCTTCCTCACCCTTAAATAAGTTCTTCCTTGTGTTTAGATAGAACTTCTTATGTGCAAGACTGTGTCCATTACCCTTTGTCCTGTCACTGAACACGACTGAAAAATGACTGGCCCCACTCTCCTGACACCCAACCTCCTGAACCCAGTGCTTCATATAAATGTTTGGTGTCTGGATGATCAGATCTACAGAATGCTGTCAAACCTCGCACCTGGAAGGAGCCTGACTCATCTTTGGCATTAACTCCAAGCTGGACACTGTGGAGAAGTGTTGATGAACATGGCTGGAGGCCTTTGGGTCATGCTGTGCATAAAGCACATCATCAGTGGTGATGGGACTGATTCCACACACCCTCCCATACTCCAGCCCTGACCTTGCAGGAATATCTGCAGAGAAGGGAGGATGGTTCAGTTTCCAAAGCACAAACTTTTTTATGAGGCCAAGATGTTTCCATTCTCTTTGAGCTGCTCGCCTGCAGCGATGTTCTCTCACACACATTGTACTTTCCATGTCATCTACAACAGGCTCCCAAGGGAGAGTATTTGGCAACCTAAAAAAAATATTGAAATCCTTTAAAAATATGCTAAAAGTAAAAAAGGACACTTGCTTCTGGCAGGGTTGCCATGAATGGCAATGAAATTAGGGACAGGAAATACAGACCTAGTGGGATCTGTATAGTGTCTGACCAAACCGAACTACAGTTTTAAGTGATTACCTCCCTCACATCCCAAAATAAACTCAAATATGATTTATCGCAGCTGTTGCAATAGCATCTGAGGACACTTTCTTCCCCTTTGGCCTTGGGATCAGCACAACTTTGTGCTGTGTACAGTTATGGTACTGAAATGGCAGTATTATCCCCAGACAACATCCTCTGAAGCACATGGTTGAGTTGTTAATGCATGTTACCTGTGATCAGGCTCTGAGCAGAGTGATATCACCAGCTGGTCCTGGTGCCCATTA
Organism: Ramphastos sulfuratus; assembly: GCA_013399055.1. Taxonomy (NCBI): domain Eukaryota; kingdom Metazoa; phylum Chordata; class Aves; order Piciformes; family Ramphastidae; genus Ramphastos; species Ramphastos sulfuratus. Next base: position 86,452 of record WBNM01038886.1, read on the forward strand.
CGTTTAATTCTATTGCATTCTTATCTCCTGCAAAGATGCTTTTTATTTGCCTTTTCCACCTATGAGGGTGTTTAGTTACCAGCAGCACAAAGGTGGTTAAAACACTACTTTAGTGCACTGTAAGAACTGGCTTTTGGACTCCAAGTTTGCAACAAACCATAAAGATGGTCAGATGAAGCTGCAGAGATGAATCTGCAAATGTAATCATTGCAAAGAGACTTTGAGAAGAAAGATCATTTTGGCCAGTGGAAGGCAGAATGGGAAAGGGTGACAACAGCCACCACTGGTGATCTTATAAAGAAAAACTTACTGAGGGTGCAGGAGCCCTGGAGCAGGCTGCTCAGAGAGGTTATGGAGTCTTCTTCTCTGGAGACACTCCAAACCTCCCTGGACCTTGTGATCCTGAGCAAGCTGCTATGCATGACTCTGCTTTAGCAGCGCTAGGGTTTGGACTGGATGATCTCCAGAGGTCCCTTCAAGTCCCCATCATGCTGTGATTCTGTGATTCTGTGATTCTGTGGTTCTGGGATTCTGGGATTCTGTTATATTAGCAAGGTCACTCTGTCTCTGCTCATCTGTTACTCCCTTTGTAAAACATATGAAGAATAATTATACCCAGTTTTTAAAGCAATTGTGACACCCTCAAACAAAAAGCACTACGGCAATGGCAAATATTTGTATTTTTAGAATGTTTCATCCCTGAAGATGTGCTGGAGTGCCAACAATGATAAAAATAGAAAATATTATACAAACCACAGCCAAGAGCAACACAGACCAATAAATAAATCTGTAAAAAATTTGATGTGGAAATAACAATCACTGTGCAACATGCAAAGGCACACATCTTCGTGTGGAGCGACCCGAGGAGTGGTCAGTGAAATCTCCAGAACCATTCAAATGTTTTCAGAGCTGCTCTGAGTACTGCAAACATTCTGCCTCTCATTTGAGCTATTGTTTTTCCAAGAGAACTTGTGTTTAAACAGGGTTTTCTTAGCTAAATATAAGTCCATTGTGCACAAACAATGGCAATCTCTTTTAAAAACAATTCTTGTGCCACATGCCAAGGGTTATACAACCTCAAATAGTGTGAGTCCTTCTGCATGGGTTCACTCAGTGAAAAGATTCTTCTGGCAATCTAGAAAATCAGATAAGGATTGGATTTGAAAGCCTCTGGACTTGATTCCAGGTCTTATTCCAATTCTTTCAGAATTGAGAGTCTAAAAGTTATGATTTTGAGGGCAGAGAGGAAAGAAGCTCAAGAACAGATTTAAAGCTTTTGGAGAACATCATGCCTTTTCAAAAAATATCATAATAACAACAGTAATAGTGATAGTGATAATAAACCAACTTTTCTCTCTGGACAGAGATTTTTGTACACAGTAGAAACAAGCTTTGGTTAAAAGCATGAGAATCCTGGACTTGAAAATTTAGATGGAATCAAAGGAACTAGGAATCAGTTGGTCCGTTTCCAAGAGACAACCTAAAACTGCTTTTGCATTTGCTGTAAGCAACCAGAAGCCACCACAGCTGCCAAAAGCAGCAGTTTAACATTTCCTCCACTGCTGGTCTTTCATTCCTGCCCCCACACATCTCCTCTCTTGTGTCAGCACCAGTGTCTGTACAAGCATATGGCAAACAGCTTTTCCAGCCTCTCCTCACACAGCAGCTGCTCCACACCCTTGATGGATGAGGTTTGGTGCCTTGCTCTGAGCCTTCACAGCTCCCACTATGGTTTTGTGGCACAGAGGACTGTGTGCATTCTGCACTGGCAATGAGGATTCTCCAAGAGTTTGTGTAAGCATCAAACTGATACCCTGTGCCTTCTTCTCCATTCCCCTTCCCAGGATATCCAACCTTTTGTGGGCTTTTTGTACTGCTATTGCACACTGAGCTGTTGGGTGTAAACTGCCAGTGAGGACTCTAAGGTCTCTTCCCTAATTTATGAATGCCATTTCCAAGTTCAGCATCATTTAAGTACAGTTTACATTCTTTTTCCTTAGATGCCTTACATTTTCCTAGATTAAAGCTTACCCACCAACTTTGTGTGCACTCACTTGCTTTTGTGAGCTCTTTCTGGAGTTCCTCAGCACTAGTACAACATTTGACTGCCAAAAAAGACTTGAATTCTGTTTCTGTTGATTGTGTAGCCTCTCTTTTGGTGCAAGCCAGCAGACCTGTGTTCTTCTAGGAACGTCTTTGTTCACGTAGAATATTCTCTGTGACCTTGCTTAACTTATCTGGGTTTTTATCCTGGGCTAAAACTCTTCTGGCCATCTAGAAGCTGGCAGATACATTACTGTCTGCTCTTTTAGGAGAACTTTTGTATTACTCACTAACATGTGCTTTTAATAGCAAATGGTAGCAAAGGTTCCAGCATCCTACACTTAGAGAGGCAGACATTTAGAATGTGTCCAGCTCAATAGCATATTTCAAAGTGCCCTGTTAATTGACCACAAGGTTTTGAGTGTTTTTCCTATTCCTCCTCTCTTTTTGCCTGTTGTTACAAAACTTGTCTGAGATTAAAGCATCCCAGTAATGAAATTTCCTGGAAAGGATTTTTCAGTGCTTGGGTTTTTGCAAAAATCTGGAAGCAAATTTACACTGAGAGAACGGAAGACCATTCACACAGGGGCTGTGTCCCAAAAGACACATGATCTGGTGGCTCCTTCTCAGTATGCTGAGCTGAGTGGCCCTCCAGACATTTTGTTCCACCTCTTCATCAGCTGATTGTCACGATGATCAAAGTAGTAACACTCGGTGCTTACACAGCAACTCTGCAGAAGGTAGTTTTTCAAGGGGAAACAGAGCTTTAGAAAAGCAACATAACCATAAATCATCTGAATCTTGTGTTTATTTCACTGGCCTGCTGCACACCACAGCTGGATTCTTCTAAAGCCTGTTCACACTCAGCATGTCCTCTGTGATGCTGGTGTGGAAATTTGCATCACTTGACAACCCAGCCCCCAGGCAAGTGGGTATTAATCACAGAGTCACCATGGTTGGGAAAGACCTTTAAGATAATCAAGTCCAACCATTATCTGACTCTGCCGGGGCCACTACTATGCCATCTCCTTGAGCACCATAACTAAACAGCTTTTAAATACATCCAGGAATGGTGATTCAACCACTTCCCTGGACAATCTGTTCCAGTCTTTGAAGAATCCTTTTTGGTATAGAAATCTACACTAATCTGGAGACCTGGCCTGACTTCCCATCCTCTTGTGCTAGCACACAACTGTACCCCTGGCTTCTAAAACCTGCTGGGGAGAACTTGATGTGTATGCCATGGAGACATTCAAGGTCAGACTTGATGGGGCTCTGAGCTATCTGGTCTAGTTGCAGATGTCCCTGCTGACTGCAGGGGCGTTGGACTAGGTGACCTTCAAAGGTCTCTTCCAACCCAATGCATTCTATGATTCTATGATTCTGTGATTGAAGGCAGCAGCATGAAAGCGGCTGGACAGAAAAAGTCCTTTTGGTGGCTGCACTCTCTATGCAATGAGCCATGCCTACTTTCTGCCTGCTAGGAGTGTACAGAAGACAGGGAAAATCTGCATCCTCTGGACCCTATTATCTGTGGGTGGATTATCTTGTGGAGCTTCTCTCTGCTCACATCCGTGTCTCCCACGCAGCATGACAGAGAACATGTCTCAGGAGCCTGTCAGGCTCACCTCTTGCCCCTGCTCCCTAAAGCTGCCTCTGCCCCTCACAGACCCTCTCTGAAGAAGTCTTTCAAAGATAAATGTTCTAGCTGTATTTTCTATAGTTTAATTTGCATCTGGTTTTTATTATTTACAGTTTTGCTCTATCTGGGTCATTCCTTTCCCACTGCTCTTCCCTTTTTTCTTCCCTCCCCATTATCTTTGATAACTGGGAGTTGATTGTAGTGAGTGTACGGTTACACGCTGTCATCCCACCAGACCTTGCAGCCGCCAGCTGTCTTAAACTATGCTGAGTTCTCCTATAGAAGTCATTCTTTCTTCATTCCCTCTGTCTGGCTTGCCCCACCGAGTCCTTCCCCAGCCTTCCCAAGTCTGTCACCAGCCTTTAAATTCACTTTTTCCATGTTTGGAGAAACTGCAGTGTCCCAATCCAGTGCTAAGCCACATTCCAGCAGGCCATTAAGACTAACAACACGTATAAAGCAGCAGATCAAATGTATCTTGGAGGGTACATATGTGAGCTAGTATTTTGGAACGACCTACAGCTGCTTGAAAATGGAGGGGGGGTGTGGAAATGTGTTTTTCTGAAGTGTCCCATCAGCTTCAGTGCTCTGAAGGGGCCCAGCTGCAGGACACAATAGGACAGGGAGAACAACAGAGCATGAATCCAATTGAAAATGCAAAGGAAGTGGACAGGCAGAACGGGATTATTCCAAGTGGCATGAGAGCAGAGCACGGGGGTGAGCCTATCTGGCTGCAAACACTCCCCTGATGACTGTAAACCAGAAGAATCTCGTTTGAGCAAAGAGCCAAGGGGCAGCACATAAAGCAGGCAGTGGGGAGAGATAAAGCAGCAAGCAAGGGAGCGTGGTCGATGGAGGCACAGGCTGGTGCCCGGCTGGAGGAATGTCATGGTTTCACTTGTGATTGGCTGGGGAATGGAGGAGTCAGTTTTCACGGGGGCTGATCAAAAAGTTTCCTTTTGCTTTCCAAAGTTGCTGTCTGAGCAGAGGCATCGGGAAGAGGAGGCCAGTCACTCGAACATTCCTCAGGAAAGCTACTTAAATGAGATGAGAAGGCTTCTCTGTCCAAGGATCTACCGCCAAGAACAGACACCGAGAAGCTGTTTTCCTTCTTTTCTCCCCCAACTCCTCGTGGAGTTGAAGAGCTCTCGTTTCTGGTATGCGTCTCATCTCTCAGGATACTATGTCACAGTATTCTACTAACTTTCTCTTGCTCCCCATACCAGAGTATCCTGTCTTAGACTGTGTGCCCAACAAAATCATCAAGCTGGTGGTGCTGGGTGGCAGTAGCGTTGGCAAGACAGGTAAGTCCACAGGTGTAGCTCTGTACTTTTCCTTCCCACTGTACTTAGGAGCTCCTTTGCAGCTCAGATAGACCCAAGGCTGTGAAAACTCTTAGCCGTGGCAGCTTGGACATCCAAAGTACTTTTTTTTTTTATTATTATTTGAAAATGCTGAAGAATCTGTGAGGTGGATTTGCTGTCGATCTGTGTGAGCAGCCAACATGAGGAGGGAGTGAAGAGGAAAGGGCACTGCCTTGGGAGTTCTGTACTTACAAATGATTCTACCTGCTCTTGTGCAAATTATTTAACTCTGGCTAAAATTTCCACACCCCCAAAATGGGACCAGCTGGTTTTATTCACCTGTTGTAAATGTTTTATGCTCTGCAGACAAATAGCAGCATGCAAGATGTGTCTTGTATTATTTTTCAAAGGAAAGGAGAAGGAGAGAGGGTAAAGCAAGCATTATTGCTTTTGAATGTATAGTTTGTGATTTTGGAAATTATTAAAGCCAGATCTGAGCTTTCACAGGACTTAGTTTTAGACTTGATCTTAGAGGACTTTTTCCAACCAAAGCAATTCTATAATTCTGTGATTCTGAAACATTTGATTGGTTTGGATTTGAAGCAACCACCACATTTTCATATTAGGTAGTTTGTTGAAGGGAGCTGCATAGTCAATTTTATTTAAAGCTACTCAAGAGGTGATCCAGTGTCCACTGTGAGAAAAAAAAAAAAGCTTTTTGTGAAATCCATGACATAGTTGTTTGCAGAACAAACCCTTTTATTTAGCCATTAACCAAGTGGTTTTGCAAATGATAAAGAATCTGCTGAGCTGAAAGCACTGCAGGAATAGAAGCTGCCACGGTGGGATTTTAAGTGTTATAAAGTGATCAAGAAAAAGGGAAATGCTCTAATCCAGCCGTGTAAGGAAGCACCACAGCCTAAAGGAAATAAGCAGGGCCAGGGTGCTGCAGCATGACCCATGTGTGCAGAGCCCATAGGGTTTCTTTGCTGGATGTGATTAGGTATCACTAATGGGTTTCATGAGGAGGACTGAGGATTTTTAAGGCTGGGAAGAGCCATTACATCCATCAGCCTCACGTCTTATATGACACTGAGCTCTTAAATGTGGAATTTGACTTTTAATTTAGTGGCTTGTTGCTCTTTGTCTAAGTGATTTCCAACCAAAGGCGAGGTTGTTATACCTGCAATCCCAACAAACAGCCCTCTGTACCCTGCACTGAGCAGCCACACTGAATCTGAGGGGTAATTTCCATCTGGACCTGCAAAAAACTCTCCATTAGCTACCACAGCCTGGCCCCAGCTCTTTTCCTGTGAGTGTCAAGAGAAACATTTGCAGAACAATATGTGAGCAAGTCAAAGATTAACTCAGTTTCATATTATACTAACTCTTCCAGTAAGATATTACATGTGTTCTGCAAAGATTGATTTTGGTTCCCATTACAGCCCCACGTTTTTTTCATTGTTTTACAGCTCTGGTTGTGCGCTTTCTCACCAAGAGATTTATTGGAGACTATGAAGCCAATACTGGTGAGTCTGCTTTCTACTGCAGTGCTGCAGATAGCTTGAAAAGAAATCTGCTCTGCTTTGTGACTGCTGCACATTGCAGGAAAGCCAAGCAGTGTTAGATGTCCATAAGGTGCATATTTTCAGTTAATAGCCTCGAGCTATGAAAGCAATAAATCAAAGGCTCATTATTTATGATCCTTTTAGCTATTTTTTTTCCCCCAGCTTGATGGAAAAGGATCAGAGTAAAAGGTTTGCTTGGGGACATACCTATACTAAAATGCAGACTCCAGGAACAACTTGCATATCGACCAAACCACAGAAACCCAATGCTGCTTTCTCTGGAACCTCAGGGAAGCCAGAGGAATTCCAAAGTGCGTAAAAGGCAGTTTGGAACTTTTTCTGTGTACTCTCTTTTTTCAGAGGCTTTTAGGACAAAATCTTCTTCCCACTGGAGGAGCAAAGTGAACATGTAAAGTGCTTCTGCTGCATTTCTTGTTTAATCCTCACAGTTTATGTGAACTGTTCAATTCTCTGTTCCAAGAAAGTGCTAATTGTACTGGCCAGAAGGGATCTATGTACACCAGCCTCAAAGGAGGCTGCAGTGAGGTGAGGGACGGTCTCTTCTTCCTCATATCAGGTGATAGAACAAGAAGAAATGGCCTGAAACTGTGCCAGGGCTGGTTTAGGTTGGACATTAGAAACCATTTCCATCCTGGAAGAGTGGCCAGGCACTGGAACAGGCTGCCCAGGGAGGGGTGGAGTTACCGTCCCTGGAAGTGTTCAAGAAATGTGTGGACCTGGCACTTTGGGACATGGTTTAATTGCTGTCAGATGTCAGGTGCTGTCAGATCAGTGGTTGGACTCGATGGCCTTACAGGTCTTTTTCAACCAAAACAATTCTATGATTCCATACTTGCTAGCACATGCCACACATAGACCATCTGAGAGGTTTTGGGTGAAGGAGGACAAGGAGTCAAAGCAGTGATTGCTTGGCTTTGGAGATGCCTGCTGAATTGAGAATGAGTTAGGAAGGGAGATGGCAGTACAAGACACCTTTGATCTCTGCTTGTCTGGTGAAACACAATCTGAAAGCTCTTTCCTACAGCTCCCTCTCACTGACCCTAAGTAACCTTGATGGTCAGCTGCACTATTTCTCTTTCTTTTCCTCCACCTCTTCTATGGGAGGCTGTAGATCAAGTTAGACTTTGGAGGTTTTCAATGGATTGCTGCCAGAGACATAGCTGGGAACCACATGCTTTTCTCATTAAGCCACCAGCCCAACAGCCATGCCGCAGAAGAAACAAATATGCCAGAAATAAGAAACAGGTGGCAGTCTATTTGTGAGCATTCAACCATGCTTCTCCTTCAGTTGGGTGTAAGACAGAGAGCAGGCAGTGGCTGGAAGTACCTGCTCTTTTTTTCTGCAGTGCATCACAGACGAGGGATAGATAGTGTTAGATAATGGATGGACTCAATGATCTTAAAGGTTTTACCCAAATGAAACAGTTCTATGATTCTATAATAATATGTTGTCTGGTCTTGTTTTAGGCCTGTAGTGTCTGCCCATAAAAGAGTATCATTTTTTCATCTCAAAATATGATCTGTTTTCAGGAATCATAATTTTATATTTATATATGTGTTCCAGAAGGGCTAGATTACCTCACGGAGTCAGAATTAAAACATAACATGACAGTCTCAGAATCCCAGCATGGTGGGGCTTGAAAGGGACCTCTGGGGATCATCTAGTCCACACTGCCCTGCTAAAGCAGGGTCACCCACAGCAGCTTGCCCAGGATCACAGTGTCCAAGTGGGTTTGGAATCTCTCCAGAGAAAGGGACTCCACAACCTCTCTGAGCAGCCTGTTCCAGGGCTCCAGCACTCTCACAGGCAAGAATTTTTCCTCATATTTAAGTGGAAAAATAATGTTGGATTCAGATGCAGTTACTAGGAAAAAATTAACTGTATCCCAGCTGAGACCAGGACACTTTGCTGTACTAAATCTCCATGTATTGTACATGTCTCTTTTTCACTGGAATAAAACCACCTGTTTCCTTGAACCAAAGATGATTTTCAGCAGTGATGGCATTATTGTCACTAACTGACCTCCCTGTTAATCCAAGTTCCTTACTCTCCAGTAGATGTTTTCTGCATTTGAGATCAACACCATGGATCATTCATAAGATCCAAACTGAAGTTATCATTGTCCCCTGCACTCTAGTAACAAAATAAAGTTCAAGGCCAGACTAGTAATGGTTTTATTAGAGCTGGATCACTTCTAGATAGCTTGAGCTAGTACTTGGCCTTGAATATGTCATTCAGATTAACCAGAAGTCAGACTCAGTGTCTAGTTTATGGGGATTGCAACTAAACTCTGACTGCTAAGGACACACAAATCCCAAAGAGCTTTATGAACTTTTCCTTCTATGTTGCAGTCACTGAATAATGATTTTACTTTTCCACCAGGTGCTTTGTATTCAAGGAAGTTCACCATAGATGGGGAACAGATCTCTCTCCAGGTGCAGGATACTCCCTTTGTTTCACTGGAGGTAAATATCTGCTTTACTACACAGTTCATGTCTCTTGTTTGTCACCAGCACTTTCATCTGTAACTCCACTTATCAGCAGAAAAACACCTGGGCTCAAACCCAAAGCAAGACTAAAGGGGGCACCTTATGCCCCACCAAAACAAGCCCTTGAAGAGGTTAAATCAGGCTCCTTTAAGAATAAATGAAAACCTATTTAAAACACATTACTGCATCCCCAACCTAAACAGCAGTAAAATCATCTGGCTTACTCCTGCCAGCTCCTTGATTGTTTTATTTCCTATCAAATGTTTTTTTGTCTGTGCATGACAGATAACTCACCTGCCTAGAGGTTCAGCTTTAACTTTTCTACAGACCCAAAATCTCTAAAAGGTGGTTTTTTTCCAAGAGGATAAGCCTCACAGCAGTTGTTATTTCCAGCTAGGGTGCTCTTCAGTGGTTTCCTTACCTTTTCTAAGTTTAATATTTAACTAGGAATCTACTTCTAGTAATATTTTTCCAAGCAGGATCTAAGATTAAGATGTCTTCTTATTTTTTGAGATATGCTTCACTTGCAGAAAAAGAGGATAAAAATAGTGTCCAAGCAGCAGGAAACATGATGAAATTTGTTTGTACTAAATTTGAGAGTAACAATTCATGTAGAATAGCTGATATTTCATGATAAAATTGGGTGACCTCTTGTCACTGTCAAACCTAAACTTCTTGGTTCAGCCTAAACCTCAGTCTAAGCTCAGACTTGGTTAAATACATGTCTGGATGGGAACACCACCTTCTCTGATATTCTCTCAGGCTAGCCCTGAACAGCTTTATATACCTTGTTTTGTCTGCAGGGACCCACATGTGCCTAGGCTCATTTCTGTGCTGTAGAACAGTTCCATGCTGAGTTTACAGAAGAGGAGCTCTCACAGCCTCAGTTTCCATTTCCATTTGGCTAGAGGGAGATTTAAGCAGAAAGCTTTGACAGAGTTTCACACTGATGCTTTTAGGATTGCACAGAGCAGAGCAGAAGACCTCTCATTTACTCTGGGCACTAAAAAGCAAACAAAAGCTGCTATGGAAGTCCTCCAAATATTCAAGAGGGACTTAATGGTACAAAGGCCCTGTGCCAGCTTGCTTAGAGGGGACCTGCAAAGAAGAGCAGTGGGTGGTGATTAGGTACAATTGGGACTGCCTGATAAAGACTTAACAAAGGGAATCCCCTCCCTGTTCTATCCCATGGAGAAAGGAGAGAGTGAAAGGGTTTAATTCCCTCTTTCACCCCAGATATATGTTTATTTTCCGGTTTCTTTGTTTTCATTGAGATTGTGCCCTCCAGTTCTGTGACAGGAGCTCCACAAAGTTTAGTAATGCCCACAGCTGAGTTTTCTTAAGCAGAAATTATTTTAATGTAGTCAGAATTTCATTTTCTTTGTCCCAGACAAAGGTCTACACTGTTTCAATGCTTCCCTCAGACACACTTATCTTAGCCTCTATCTGTTTGCATCAAATGATGTATCTGAAATAATTTGAAGGGTCTGTTCCTAAACAGGACTTGCTCAGACTGAGAATAGGTTGGATTTTTCTGTTAAGTTCCTTAAGGAAGAGAGTTTCTTGCTCTCAGGAAGGGGAGGAAGTCATGTGGAATCCCTCAGGATTCTAGCCACACCGGAAGTGTGAATGTTTAAGGGAGAAACAGAAGCAAACAGAAACTGGTTTTGTTAGGCAGTTCACTGCTGCCTGATCTATACACAGCAAATTACTGTGTGTGTTTCAGAATTCATCCTGGAGCAGAGACTTCCATTTAAAAAGTAGCTCATTAGCCTTTGATTTTCCTGAATAAAGCATTCCGGGGAGGATTATCCATCCAGCTCACTACTGGGTGGGCCTAGCTGGAGTAACAGGGAATTTCTGCTCATTAGGGCTCTCTGGGAGTACACCTTCTCCAAAAACATTTTCAAATGCTTGCCAGAGCAATTAGTTCCTTTTCCCCTTGAAAGGAGCTTGCTGGTGAAAAGAGGCTAGCAGGATATGAAGGGTGGCTAATTATCTACAGGCTGGGTACAACTCAGGCACAACCGGTGCAAATTGCCCTTCTTCCCACAGTCTGCCCTGTCCTGGCTTCAGTTCCCACTCATTAACCTCTTAAACAAGGCTGCTGGTGAGGCTCCCTCTTCATTTTTGTGCAGCTCTGTTGGGTTTGGGGAGAGATAGAGGTGCGCTAAGAGCATCTGTTAAACCATTTACCTGCTAACAGGAGTTAGAGTTACTGTGAGCAAAGAACTACTAGGTGTGATGAACCACTGTCTGTTTGCAATGCTGAAATACTTAGAGAGGGCAGTTAGAACTGCTGAAAGTTTTGAGCCTAATTTAAACACTGAGCCTTCAGAAATTCCTCTTCCTTCTCAGAAGCCTTGTGAGCAGTCCTGTTTTTGCTGTCCGATCTATCACCGAAGAGCTGATCACTTTTGCCTGTTATTTTCCACCTCTGCTTCCTGAAGTTAGGCTTTATAATTCATATTTACACAACTTAATATAAGGGATCTGTTTGGAGAGATTGCTAAGAACACACAAACTCTGTTTAAATGGATGTGAAGGGCACATATATGTATTCTGTAGATAATGGAACATATGTTCTGAAGGGCTTACTGAGGATTTCTTGGCAAGAATTTAGCAATAATAATAAAAGTTTGGGCTCTGTATTCATGCTGTTGAACTCCCCTAAACACACAAAAGCCTCTAATTCCTCTCAGCTTCATCAGGAGCTGAATATTGAATATCCTTGGTGCCTTGTTGGATATGAAAGGCATGACAAAGTTCCAGAAAACCTGTATTTAGAGGAATTCTATGGTCCTATGAATGCCAGTTTGTACAAACCAAGCATACTGGCAGCAATTGCAGCAGGGATCTCCCTCTCTGGTTGGTTTACAGGCCAGCATAGACAACAAAGAGTAGAGGATTAGCTGAAAATAGCTTCATCTTGAAAAGTGAGCTGACAAGCCCACAGGACTGTGTTCAGTTTTATATTCACAACTCTGAGGATTGTTATGGCTGGCTGAGTGGGAGTGGTGATGGGCTGAACAAATGTGTGAGCAGCAAAACAATAATATAAACCCATTGCTGCTGCACAAATGAGCAGGGAGAGCTCACCTCATTCTGAGCTCCAGTAATTGGTTATTTGTTACAAATTGCTTTTTCAGGGGAGCTGTGCCTTTGAGTATCTGGAGACCTACATGGCAGAAAAACCTGTCAGGCTTTACCAGAGCTACTGAGAATTCTCAATCTGTGGAGATACTAAATAGAGGAATAAAAAAATCACTAAAAAAACCACCCTGGGGGACAATTGTTCGCTTGCAGTAGTGAATTTTATAATGCTCTTGCCATGCCCATCATAATTTTATCCACTATAAACACACAGGTTGCTGTCACACTGGTTTAGCACAACAGAAGACAAACTTTTCACTGCCACTATTTTGGCTGCTCTCTCATTTTCAACGAATTTGCTGTGGCCCCTCTCCACTCCACACAGCTGCATACTTTTAATGTGTTATTGGCACGGGGGAAATTTGATGGAACCATAGAAATGTTTCATTTGGAAAAGACCACTAGGGTCATTGAGTCCAGCTGTTGACCTAACACCTCCGTGGACATTAAACCACGTCCCAAAGTGCCATGTCCACAGGTTTCTTGAACACTTCAGGGATGGTGACTCCACCACTTCCCCTGGGCAGCCTGCTCCAGTGCCTGATTACTCTTGCAGGAAAGACATTTTTGCTAATACCTGTCCTAAACCTCCCCTGGCACAACCTGAGGCCATTTCCTTTCATTCTATCATCTGATAATAGGGAGAAGAGACCAACCCCCAGCTCACTCCAACCTTCTTTCAGGGAGTTGTAGAGAGCAACAGGGCCTCCTTTTTTCCTCCAGGCTGAACAATTCCAGTTCCCTCAGCTGCTCCTCACAAGACTTGTTCTACAGACCCTTCACAAGCTTTGTTGCCCTTCTCTGGACCTGCTCCAGCCCCTCAATCTCCTTCTTGGAGTGAGAAGCCCAAAACACGAAGATGATCAGAGGGCTGGAGCAGCTTTCCTATGAGGACAGGCTGAGAGAGTTGGGGCTCTTCAGCCTGGAGAAGAGAAGGCTCCGAGGAGACCTTATAGTAGCCTTCCAGTATCTGCAGGGGGCCTACAGTAAGGCTGGGGAGGGACTATTTACAAGGTCTTGCAATGACAGGACTAGGGGCAATGGGTTTAAACTGGCAGAGGGAAGATTTAGACTGGGTGTTAGGAGGAAGTTCTTTCCAGTGAGGGTGGTGAGGCACTGGCACAGGTTGCCCAGGGAGGTTGTGGCTGCTCCCTCCCTGGAGGTGTTCAAGGCCAGGTTGGACGAGGCCTTGAGTAACCTGTGCTAGTGGGAGGTGTCCCTGCCTATGGCAGGGGGTTGGAACTAGATGATCCTTGAGGTCCCTTCCAACCATACCATTCTATGATTCTATGAACTGAACCAAATGTTTGAGGTGTGATGTCACCAGTGCTGACTACAGGGGCATAATTTCTTCTTCCCCTGGTACATTCCCCAGCAGTCAGAGGGGTTTGTGCCAGTCCCCTGAGAAACAGCCACAGGTTAAGCAAAGCTTCAAGGAGCTGTCAGTGCTGTATGACTGTTTGCTCTGTCTGCTCCTTGTTCTCAGCTTTCTAAGCTCACACCTTTTGGTTTTGCCTGCAGGATGACACTGACAGCATCTGCTGCCAGGAGCAGATAAACCGGTCAATCTACTGGGCAGATGGCTTCGTTTTTGTTTACTCCATCACAGACTATGAGAGCTACCGAGTCATCCGGCCCCTCCACCAGCACATCCGCAAGATTCACCCCAATGCCAACATCCCCCTGCTTCTGATGGCCAACAAAGGGGACCTCCTGCGAGCCAGGCAGGTGTCCTCCAAAGAAGGCCTCCAGCTGGCCAGTGAACTGGGAGGTACTTACTATGAAGTCTCAGCCCGGGAGAACTGTGAGGGGGTGCACGAAGCCTTCCAACAGCTTTGCCAGGAGGTTAGCAGGATGATTGGGAGCTGCAATGGAGAGAAACGAAGAGGTCTCCACCTCGTGCGACCCAAGTCTCCAAACATGCAAGACTTAAAGAGACGTTTGAAGCAGGCTCTGACTTCCAAAGGGAAATCTGCTACTACACTTTGATGTAGCCAACAGAAATTGCTTTCCATAGCCCTGAAAAAAAAAAAAAAAGACAAGAAAAGAAGCTGGTAATAAGAGGCATGGTTGAAACTCAGCAGCTGGGTTGTGGGGGGGGCTCTTTCCTTTTGTCTTTATGTCTTCCTTAAAACCCTTGTTCTTATTCAGCAAAGGAATGGACAGAATTTGCTCTTTGGGGCAAGAATTTAGAAAGTGTGGTTTAAAAAAATAGATTGTCCCAAATTACTTCTTTTTTTTTTTTCGAAGGGACGCAGTCAAATAGTTTAGGCTTAAAATGTGGATTTTGTTAATAACAATAATTAAATCCTACTTATAAGAGAAGTGGCTTCTCTTGAGGATGGCTGTAGCCTCAAATATAGGCTACAAACTACAGCAAGACAGGAGGAAAGAAGGATATGAGCTGTGTTGAGCAAGCAAAATGGACCAGATTTGCTTAGTCCCAAGTCCAGAAAATGAAAACAAAAACTAGATGAAGAGCATAAATACTGAAAAGTAGCCACTGAAAACTTTCAAATTGCAGATTATAAAGTGTTCTTAGCAATGTGAGGAGAGATCTGTTCATATGGAAGTTTTAGTCTTACAGTGTCTGTTTAAAGGGAGATTCTTAAAAACCACTACTTTTTCAGATTATTTTCCTTTAAACAAATATTGGCTCTTTCTGAAAGTGATTAGAAGGGCAAAGTACACATTCGTAGCAGCGTTTTGTAGTGTTTCTCAGTGGTGTACTTCTCCTTTCCTACAGGGCAATGAGAGAGGGCTTAATAAAGCAGTGAGATTTAAAACCTGCAAAGACTGAATTAATCAGGAACAAGGATGTAACTTAAAGCTCTTCCCCTTTTTTTCTTCCAGACTAGTTAGTTTTCAAGTTCAAGATGCTGTTTTTAAAGACACAAGGCCTTCACATAAAATATGTTTAATTAGATACTTGGTTGGTTGGTTTG
The DNA here is from genome assembly GCA_013399055.1 of Ramphastos sulfuratus. Taxonomy (NCBI): domain Eukaryota; kingdom Metazoa; phylum Chordata; class Aves; order Piciformes; family Ramphastidae; genus Ramphastos; species Ramphastos sulfuratus. Next base: position 101,618 of record WBNM01038886.1, read on the forward strand.
TTTGTTGTTTTAAAGAAGGAAAGGTTTTGTGATGTCTGAAATTACTGTCTTTGGGAATTCATTGTTTTGCTCTTTGCCTTAAGACCAGACTTGATTTCAGACCTCAGGGTGTAAATCATCAGTCTATCATGACACGTTTCACTGCCTTGTGTCTCAGCAATGTACAGAGGGATTTGAAGCTGCATCCTGTGAGCTGCCCTGTTTTATGGCAGCACTAACAACATCAAGCATCCATCATTCCCTTCTCAATGAGAGTGGAAAGACACTGGATTGGACCATGTGAAAGTTATGGTGCCACAATCTTTTCTTTGAACAGCCCATATGAGCAATTCACAGGACCATGAAATGAAGTAAAGCTCAATGATTTACACTTGGGAACACAGAAGGGAAAATCCTCATTTGGTGGCTACAGAAAAATACTCCCAGCTGCAGTTTCAGCTGGTGATACTGAGCTAAATCAACCTTTTACTCCTTATGAGCAGCAAAAATGTAAACTGAGTCTGAGTATTTATATAGCTCAGAGCCCGGAAATGTATTTTTTGTTTTTCTTGTCTTATACTAAACAACTCTAGTCATGATTTTCCTTATCACCTGGATGTGCTCTATCTACAGCTCACTTTCAGTTTTATTTATTGATCTCCATAGCTGAGAATGTCTTATCTTCTGATTCATTTCAGATTCTTTTATTCATACAAAAGAACTGCACCTTTGTAATGAAATTAATTTCAAGTGGTAGCAGGAGGGGAAAAGGAATGTTGGATTACGCAAACAGGGACTTCTGAGGATCATCCAGTCCAACCCTCCTGCTAAAGCAGGGTCACCCACTGCAGCTTGCCCAGCATCACAATGTCCAGGTGGGTTTGGAATCTCTCCAGAGAAGGAGACTCCACAACCTCTCTGGGCAGCCTGCTCCAGGACTTCAGAACCCTAACAGCAAAGAATTTTCTTCTCCTGTTGATATGGAACCTCCTGGGTTCCAGTTTATGCTTGTTGCCCCTTGCCCTATCACGGGGCACCACTGAAAATAGTCTGGCCCCATCCTCTTGACCTCTACCCTTTAGGTATTGATCATCATTGATAAGATCAAACACTATTAGAGGATTTCATGGCTGACTAACAATATGCTGTCTGATCAGTGTCATTATTCACTGCAGGCACTTTGGTGTGATGTTTATCAGCACAGAATTTCAATAAATATTGAAATTACTAAGAGCAGAGCTCAAATATTGGATCTAAAGATGCAGTAACATGAAAAAGAGCAAAGGGCTTGTGAGAGACACACAAACTGCAAGTTATTTCCATTGGAAAAGTGATCACCAATTTGGAATAGCAATTAAATATTGTACTGTCCCAGTACTGCAGAACCAGGGTGAAATTTGCCAAAGACAATTTGCTGCCAACATTTGTTTTTGCAAGAGCCTAAGAGAACTGGGTGCTTTAGCTTATTAACTTCATTTGGCACTTACCCTTCAGCTCTAATCCTTTCTGACTTGGCAAGAAACTTCAACAAATTTCAAACCTGTCAACTTTTTATTTTCCATAGTGATTAATAAAATCATGCAAGGTCCTGGGTAGTGTATAAAATGGCTCCTTTATGTCTCATGTCTTGATCCTTGTTTATGCTAATAATACAGCTTTTTTTCCTTTCTTATAAACTAATACGCCCTGCTTTGGAAGTCTGTACAAGTATTCCTACATTTGTAGTCCTCCATAAGTCAATATTCCCACATTCCTGTGGCAGTGTTGGAGAAAATAAAGTCTGTATTTTAGCTAAAGCCAAAAAGTACTGAAACATTGAAGTCTTCTCTAAACACTAACATGTGGTAAGCAGTTCTGTTCCAGAGACTTGAGTCTAGTATTTCCTTTGTTCATTGACCAGCAATACAAATCCTTTAATAGCTCTGATACTGGTTTTAAGCCAGGACATAGCATTTATAGAAGACAACAGAGCTTAGCAGCACAGCACTTAAGCAGCGGACAGCACTTAAGCAGCGGAATACAGCTCTGCGCTACTGATGCTAAGTAAGGCTAAGGAAGGAGAGTGGTAGCAAGAAAAAGCAGGGAGAAGAGAATGCACTAGAATTAAGTGCCTAAAAATAATCATATAAAATATCAAAGATTAGTCATGTAAAACCTGATCCTGAATTAGAATCTTTAGGCTGTCAGGGAAAAAAAAAAACATGTATTCTACCGAAGGTTTAAAATTAAGCCTCTAGAGAGAATCATAGAATCACAGAATCATTTTGGTTGGAAAAGACCTTTAAGATCATCAAGCTCAAACATTCTCCAACTGCCAAGTCTGGTGCTGAACCATGTCCCTCAGCACCACATTTCTGCTTATTTTAAATACCTCCATGTACCAGGATTCAGCCATGTCCCTCTTCTAGTGTTTGAGAACCCTTTCAGTGAAGAAAAAGGGAAGACAAGGTACTTGAGAGAGGAAAAAAAATTATTTGAGAGTAGAGATTTCTTTGGGTATCAAGGCTAATCTCAACATTAGTTAAGTCCAGATGAACTCCATTGGAAGAAACAGCAACAAGCCATAGAACTGACTCTATTTTTCGCCCCCACCCCTCTTCATTCTCCTGAGCAGTTTAATTCCTGTGCACCATCTGGTTTTCAAGATGGTTTACAGCTGGGTTTATTTGGGCACACAGCAGTTGAGTGATTTGCCCCAAGGTTACACAGCTGAGCCAGTACTTGAGAGGACCTCAAAAAACTGTGTCACTTGTAATTAATTCCCAACCCTTTACAACAACTACCAGACCATAGCACCTCCCTCAAGGTATGCACAAAGCACAGTGAATTGTATTACACATGAATGTAATTAGAAGTTAGGAAAATTTACCTAAATTACAGGTTATGGTAGGAACTGACCAAGCACAGCACTACTGATGTGCTGGCAGCATGCACTATTATAGTAAGCACAGAATGGGTTGGGTTGGAAGACACATTAAAGATCATCTAGTCCAACCCTCCTCCCATGGGCAGGGACACCTTCCACTAGACCAAATTGCTCAAAGCCTCATCCAGCCTGGCCTTGAATACCTCTGGGGAGGGGGCATCCACAACTTCCTGGGCAACTTGTTCCAGTGTCTTTCCACCCTCACTGTAAGAAATTTCTTCCTAATCTTCAGTCTAAATCTGCCCTCCTTAAGCTTCAATCTATTCACTCTTGTTCTGTCACAACAAATCCCTGTATAAAGTCCCTACCCAGCTTTCTTGCAGCCCCCTTCAGGTACTGGAAGGCTACTCTAAGGTCCCCCTGGAGCCTTATCTTCTGCAGCCTGAACAGCCCCAAGTCTCTCAGCCTGTCCCTGTAGGTCCTCTGAGCTAAGCCTGACTTAGGAATTACTCAAGATGTTTGTAAATGGTTATTTTCTGCAGTATTTCTGTCACTTATGTTTCTCACACATTTCCAGTGGTTCCCCATGGAAATACAGTGTGACTTGAGAGATGGGAAAGTCAGGCTCCATTTTTAGCCTTCTCTGTGACTTGCTTGATGACCTTGGCTAGATCTCTTCATCAAAGCTTCTGTGTCTGTAAAAGTAAGATACAGATGCACACCTGCCATGTGCTTCAGCATCCACAGCAGAGGATCCTTCCTGAGAAGAAAGGAATTGTGTGTACAGTAGGAACAGCTTAAATTTGCCATCTGAATTCAGACCCTGATCCCCGATTCCTTAAACTCAGAGTTGTTAGGATCCTTACACTTGAAACATGGGAACAAAACAGAAAATTCAGAACTTGGTTTCAAGAAGTGGCTTAGAAAGAAATATTTGTACCAAGGTTACCTGACTATTCACAGGACTTAATGTCAGGTGTACAGAAGAAGAGGAAAGTAACTTTCTGAGACAGCAAAAGAACCGGCAGAGAGTTGGCTAATTGTTTTACAAGGCAAACTGGAGGGTTGCCATCTTATTGTTGCTGCTGGTTTTCCCTCTGCCAAGCTAGAAGACTTTGGGTCAAAATCCCACTGACTCTGGTTGAGCTGCAGCCCTGTTTGCAAAGCCAGCACATTATCTCAGAGCAGCAGAACGTAGTGAAATATTTGCTAGTATTTAGTTGGTGTGTTTTCAGAGTTCTAATGAGCTGTGCTGGCCTCCTTTAGGACTAGTGCAGGAAAGCAATGCAATTACAAGTGGAATTGCTTCCAGTTTGACTCTGAAACCCTCCAAAGCAGGGACAATGGTGCTAGAAAAGACCAATCTATCACCTTTGGAGACAAAGCAAGACTATCCCTTTGATAACTTTTCACCCTTGTTCTCTTTAGCTCTACCCATCCTTGTCCCTTTCAATTCATGTCTTTTCAATTCATGTCTTTGTTCTTCTGTCATTTAGCCAAGGAAAACTTCAGCAGTTCTTCTTCCTTAGGGTTAGAAATGGGTTTGTTGTTTTTTGGTTTTTNTATTTTAACTCTAAACATGATGTTTGGACTCAGTGACCTAAAAGGTCTTCTCCGTCTGAAACAGTTCTATGATTTACAGCAAAAGAAGAGCATCTACTTAGCCTTTTGACCTTATTTACCTAAAGCATTTTAAAGGCCATCTAAATAAAGTCAGGACAGCTCTGTGCTCAGACAGACCTTTGATTTCACATCATTTCTCCTTAAATGCTCTCACTGACATGGCCCAATCTTTCCTTCTCCCGTTTATGTTTATATTTTTGAGCTCATTTATGTTGTGTAGTCATTGCTTAGTTAAACTTGTTTAGTTCTTGTCAAGTTTTGCTGCTCTTCTCTGAAATCACTTTGGTTTGATCAGTTCTCCTCTGTAGGAAAGGAAAGTTATCCTCTCTAAGCAGCTGTGCAAGTGGTGGATGAGCTCAGAATAGCTGGCAATTTTCTGCTCTGTTAGGTTTTTGCCCATTATTGAAGGCTTTGCAATAAACAAGAGCACAGAGAGTAGTGCAGCAAACCCAATTCTGGTCTTCCCTTTCATCTGTCAAGCTCCTTTGGTGACAATAACTTTATCCATCATGAAGTGGACAAAGTTTATCCTAAATATGTTTCAGCACAGATGGAAAGCACCAAATATGAAGCAGAGAGATGAGTCGATAGGCTCCATAAAGCCCAGGATCCAATTCCATAGGAGCTGTCATACCAATCCTCTTTTCTTTACAAGATACATGTTTTACATTTTCCCTTTCATCCAAAGGGGTTTCAAGACACAGCCTCTGGATCTCCTCACACAGACACTTACTGTCTCCTCTGTAGCAGGTCAAGGGGAAGCTGCACATTTTCTAGATGTGATGGGTGAAAGAATGCATGCCTTGGGCTGTTTTTAAGGATGATTATGGAGACTGTTCCTAAGGATAATGTTTTCCTTCTCTCTGGGCAATAATGCAGAACACTAGCAAGCAGTAACTGGTCGTTTTGAAAAGATAGTAGTTCTGTCTGCTCAGTCTGGAGACACACTGTCCCTACTCTGCTGCCCTGAAAGCTCACCAGATAAGCAGGGGTTGGGCTTTTTCTGATGCAGCCTTTGAACTCTCACCAAATAGTTAAATTATGTCACTTGTTGACTGTGTTCCAGGTTTCCAGATGCTTTCAGGAGCTGCTATTCTTCATGGTGTCTTCCACTGCATTGTATTTCACTTCAAACCTCTCAGTATTTATCAACTTTGGAATATCACACTGAAGTGCAACAGCCTATTCTTTTGCTTCCCTATTTTTGATGAGAGTGTCTGAGCTGGTTTTACATTTGCTGGGGGCTAGAATTGATGCTCCATAAGCAAAAGTGTTTATAATTTCAAATGAAGAAGATACTTCATTACTTAAGTGGCAGAATGAGGTCGACTGTCATGCACCTCGGCAGCTCTGTGACTGTCAGTAAAGAGGAGTGGGATAGAGGAATGAAAGGGAGGCATAAAATCTTTCAGTTCCCCTCCTGTGTGCATTTGTGTTTCAGTATGAGAACACTGACTCTCCCTCGAGCACTGGGTGAGGTCACAGGCTGGTGGCAGAAGACAGAGAAAGCAGTGATGGTAGTTTTGGCTCAATGGTCTGTGCTCCAGTCCCTCCATTTGTCAGCATTTGTGAGAAGAACCTGCCAAGTGCACAAAAAGTGGGTACTGGGAAATCATGAGTTCTCTGAGGCAGCATCAGAATGATCTTTCTGTGAACTATACATCTGGAGGTGCTCTGCTGAGATGGAAAACCAGTATCCAGGCTTTGGAGAGCTATAAGCATTTTCCACCTACATCCTTTCGGAGCAGTGGTGAAAAAATCCCCATTTTTGTCACATTCCTGTCCATGTGGTTACTTTATAGAATTATAGAATGGTTCTGGCTGGAAAAGACCCCCAAGTTCAAGTCCAACCATTAAACCAGCATTGCCAGGTCACCACTAAACCATGGCCCTCAGCACTCATCTACAGAGCTTTTAGATCCCTCCAGAAATGGAGACTCCAGCACTGCCCTGGGCAGCTGGTCCTGGGCTTGACAACCCTTTTGGGGAAGTTCATGTCCAACCTAAACCTCACCTGGTGCAACTTGAGGCTATTTCCTCTTGTCCCATCACTTGTTCCTTAGGAGAAGGACCCACACCTCATTCCTACCTCCTTCAGGAAGGTTATAGAGAGCCAGAAGGTCTCATCTCAGCCTCCTTTTCTCCAAGCTGAACAACCCCAGTTCCCTCAGATACTCCTCACCAGCCCCGTTCTCCAGACCCTTCACAAGCTTTGTTGCCCTTCTCTGGACCTGCTCCATGCCCTCAATGTCCTTCTTGGAGTGAGGGGCCCAAATCTGAACTTAGTATTTGAGGTATGGCCTCCTCAGTGCCAAGTACAGGGGGACAGTCACTGCCCTGGTCTCGCTGGTCACACTGTTCCTAGTAACATGCCTACGTCCAAGTGATTTCTCCTAAAGGACCACAGTAGTATTGCTGGTCTCAATGTAGGTACTGGTACAGCTCCATCAATGAATGAAGAATTTGAGTTGCCACTCTTATCCAGCCTTTTAACTGCCAAGACCACCTATGAAGTCCAGAGTCCAAGAGATAGCACCAAATATATCTGACTAGCATTCATCAGTCGGCGCTGGAGAGCAGGAACTGGCTTGCAGAATAGCCACAATCTGCCAAAAGAGCAACTTCTAACCCCAGAATACATTTGTGTCAGGGTTGTGAAATGCTACATTTTCTCTGTGAGTGCTGTTTTGCTAGCATTATGTATTTGGCAGCTTGAAGGAAGGCAAGAAGTTTTGTTTCTAAATCTTGAGTGCTGGTCATTGAGATTCCTCATTTTATCTATTTTGGGATTTTTTAATTTTAGCTTTTTTGCACTTGTGAACCTCACACTGGGGAATGAAGTGAAAAAAATGGAGCCAAAGGTTCATCTCTTTGTATGTTTGGCATCTTCTCCACACTGCAGATAGAACTCAACACTGGAAGAACCACGAATCATGAACAGGGCTGAAAGAATATTGTTGTCTGAAAAAAACAGACACCCCTCAGCACTGTGGCTGCTGGTAACAGCCACTGGTGAAACAAAAATACACATCTAAAAGCCATGTAATTGTGGTGCCAGGGGATATGGCTTAGTGGTGGATTTGGGAGAGTAGGGTCAATGGTCTGATTTGATGATCTTGAAGGCCTTTTCCAACCTAAATGATTTTGATTCTGTGATCTAAGTAGTATCAGTGTTCCCCACATATTCACACATGGTTTACAAGGAGCTTGGAAACCCAGGCTTCACAGCATGAAGGGAGAAGACTCTCAAAGGGTTAAACATTTCCTGCCTTTAATCTAATATCACGTAATGTGGAATGAATGTTTCAGCTTAAACTGTTACCTAGATCTAGCAGTTTCAGGGTGTGAGGTCAAAGTGGGAGTGGGAGAGATGGGGAGCAAACAGGGAGAACAGGGAGTGTTGAACTAGTGAACCCAGAGAAGCACACAGGCAACCAGAGAAATGGAAAGGATGGTTTCTCAAGCAGCTTCAGCCCAGCTGTAAGGGCTGTGATGGAGCCAGAGGCAAAGCGTGTATGGCTTTAAGGACTTCCTGCTCCAGACTGCGTCTGCCTCTCCCATGTGTGCTGCTTCTGCTCTGGGCACGGTTCCCACGCTACATTGCAACATGCGCCTTGAGTTTCTCACAGTATCTCTGCCCAGACACAAACTGGAGCTTCAGTTCTTCCTGCACCCTGCAAATCCAGGAGGTGGGTCTCCTCTGGGGCTACTGCTTGCTATATTTGTTTTTCCTTTCTCTGCAGATCTTCTCCTATGCTGCCAGATCTGTCTCCTATACCCAAGAGCTTTACCCAATGTAGCAAACTTCAATTTATAAACTCATCAGATTTCAAATTACTTTGATTTTTCCAGACCCACCTGATCTCCTAAATGGAATGTTTTGGTTGGGAAAGATCTATAAGATCATTGAGTCCAACCATTCTCCAACTCAAGTCTGGTGCTTAATCACATCCCTCAGCTCCTCATCTCTGCATATTTTAAACACTTCCAGGGATGGAGATTCAACCACCACCCTGGGCAACCTGTTTCAGTGTTTGAGAACCCTTTCAGTGAAGGAGTTTTTTCTAATGTCCAACCTAAACCTTCCCTGGTGCACCTTGAGGCCATTTCCTCTTGTCCCATCACTTGTTACTAGGGAGAAGAGACCAACCCTCACCTGGCTCCAGCCTCCTTTCAGGGAGTCATAGAGAGCCAGAAGGTCTCCCTTGAGCTTCCTTTTGTCCAGACTAAACAACCTCAGTTCTGTCAGTGGCTCCTCACCAGACTTGTGCTCTAGACCCTTCACCAGCTTTGTTGCCCTTCTGTGGACCCGCTCCAGCACCTCAATGTCCTTCCTGGAGTGAGAGACCCAAAACTGTAATCAGAACTCAAAGTTTGGCCTCACCAGTGCCCAATACAGGAAGATAGCACAAAAGTAATCTCAGATTATTTCTTACACAAAGAGAGATTGGCCTGGTCTGATTTAATTTGCAGACCTTCCTATGAGGACACTGCAATCACTCATTCATGACTATCAGTATGTCAAAATACATTCCTACAGATGCACCACTTGTTTGTTTCCTTTGTAGTTTTCACCTCCTCTGCTGTGGGCAGAAGCTTCCAGATGGGGAATTTTTACTTAATTTCTTGCCAACTGACATAAACTTCTAATCACTGACATAGGGATTGAGAAAAAAGAAACCACAAAGCACTTAAGTAAACCCATTTCATTGTCCCTCCCCTTTAAGCCACTCACATCGGTCTCAACCTCCCTGTTTTCACCCTGGATTACACTGAGTCCACCCCAATTTCTTGCTTCTCTTTCTTAAGCACATCTGAGCATGCTCCTTTAGTGGGCTGATGTTTTGGCATGCAATGGGGTATTGCATGAGTGTCAGAGCAGCTGGTGACAGGTACATGACACTTCATGGTCATCTCCCCCATGGATCACCTCTGCAGCCCCTGGTGTGCACTAGCTGAGCACTTACACATCAGCGCAGTAAAGCAAAACCACTCCTCCCTAGTAACAAAGATAGGGACACCCCCTCCCCAAAGTACAATAGTAACAGAGAGATTTGGTACCTCAGCCTGCTGCTGAGAAAAGTAAATTCTGCATCTTCCCACCAAAAGATAACAAATGTCTGAAGGGAATCAGCTGACAAATCCTCTTGCTCAACACCACTCCTAAGCTGCATGAAAAAAACAAACTCCTTTCATGGCAGGAAATCCTCAGACCAGTTTGTCACCAGGATTTGGGAAGATTTAGAGAGCAGGGCTGCTAACAGCAGATGATAGAGCCAGGAAGCTGGTCAGCGAGGCTTTCTGTGGGCTGATAGTCTATCAGGCAAACATGAGATTTAATGCTTTCAAGATAAAGATGCAGAAGGAAGACTCCAGAACTCATTTTAGAAGTTCTACAGGAAAACAATTCCTTATAATTTAGGAAAAGGTCAAACTGCTGCTAGCAGCTCCAAATATTTTATTTCTAAAATGGGCCACATAAAAACTCCCTTAGGTCAGACCTAGCAGTTTTCAGCCTTTGAACTGAATGGAAAGATCCTAATTTAAGTTTCTCTTTCAATGCAGCTATGTGTATTTTGGAAAGTCCTTTGTGGGACACTAGCAGTTGTCCTAGTCCCATATCCACTACCTGTAAGGGGCCTACAAGAAAGCAGGGAAGGGACTTTTTACAAGGGCTCGTAGTGATAGAATGAGAGGGAATGGATTGAAACTTGAGGAGGAGAGACTTAGACTGGAAATTAGGAAGAAATTCTTTGCAGTAAGGGTGGTGAGACACTGGGACAAGTTGCCCAGGGAGGCTGTGGATGCCCTCTCCCAGGAGGTGTTCAAGATGAGACTGGATGAAGCCTTGAGCAACCTGGTTTAGTGGAAGGTGTCCCTGCACCAAAGGGTTGAAGCCAGATGATATTTAAGGTACCTTCCAACCCAAACCATTCTATGAATCCATAAATTGTCTCACTCCTTGTCTCTCAAACATGTTTTCCTGCTAGTGGAGGACATAATGGAAACCAAGGGACCAAGAACACCACAAGGTGTTGCTCAGGTTGTCCCCCATCTCTGCTTCAGTTGCAATAAAATTAAAATGATTCTTCCTTCCTTTGTAAAGTGGTTTGAGATCTCTTGATTGAACCTCTGGTAAGCCAGGTGTCACACAGATCTCAATATCCTATTGCTGCTCCCTTGCATGGAGAAGAGCTGGTGGTTTGTTACTAAGAGAGCAGGAAGTGGGGATTAAACTTTGCTCTTTGCAATTACAAACAAAAGCTCCAAGAGCTCAGTAGCTTTTGGGTAAACCTGGGAATGAGCAACTGTTTCTAAGGAAAGTGAATCCCAGAAGTAGAAACCCAGATTGATGCCTCGCAGGGAGCTGAATTAAAACAAGGTCAGGCTTGGCAGGCAGCCTCCTCTTCACCTTGGGAATATTCTCCAGGGAATGGATCTGGAACATAACTGTTTTGACATGAGGTTTCCTGTTGCAAAGGCTCTGTGCAGACTCCTAATCAAGCAGCTGTGATATTTTTTTATATGTGCCTAAGCCACATTTTCAAGTGGTGTAAGCTGCAGTAGCACCAGGAGACTCCTGTGGATGAAAAGAAATCCAGCTGTCTGCTTTTATTAGCTGAGGATGTAACCCAGCCTAAAAATCACCCACAGCAAAACCCATTTCTGAGGCTAGGAAGGTAGTTTCACACACACAAAATAGGGCAAGTATCTTTTCAAAGCCCAGATCACCTCTACTAGTGCAGAGAAAGCTTGGCAGATGTACCCTTTGTGTCTACTGCTTGTATCCATTAAGTCACATGGAAAAAGTTTTGAGAGCTGTGTAAACAAAAGCCCTGCATGGTTAGTGGCCCTCTAATTTCCTTTGAACTCCTCATGCATATTTTGCATTCACTTTCCAGGAATAGCCTAGTGAGAGCCATCCTGGCACAAAAGCTCCTAGTGATGAGGGACTGGTGTCTTGAGGATATCAGTTACCCTCTTGTGCAGCATCAGACTCCTGTGATGCATGTGAGAGTCCTGATCCACCTGTGGGTTGCTAGACTGTCATAAAACAAATAATATGATATTACAGCAACAAGCAAAGAGATTATTTATAGATGAACCAGTAGCTTCTAGCATAGTACAGAAGGTCATGAGCAGTACAGATAGCAGAGAAATTGCTTCTTATGGCCAAGAAGTCCACTAGTCTCCTGGGATGCATTAAGAAGAATGTGACCAGCAGGCCAGCTGAGGTTCTCCTCTCACTCTACTCTGCCCTAGCGAGGTCACATCTGGAGTACCAGGTCCAGTTCTGGTTTCCCCAGTACAAGAGAGGCAGAGAACTACTGAGGAGAGTCCAGTGGAGGCTATGAAGATGCTGAGGGGCCTGGAGCATCTCTGTGAGGAGGAGAGGCTGAGAGACCTGGGACATTTTAATCTGGAGAAGAGCAGCCTGAGAGAAGATCTTCTCAATGCTCAGCAAGAGCTAAAGAGTAAGAGGATGGTGCCTAGTGATAGGATAAAGGGCAACAAGAACTAGAAGCCAGGAAGTTCCACCTGAACATGAGGAAAAGCTCCTGTGAGGATGCTGGAGCAGGCTGCCCAGAGAGGCTGTGAAGTCTCCTTCTCTGGATAGACGCCAAACCCACCTGGACATTGTATTCCAGGGCACCCTGCTGTGGGTGACCCTGCTTTAGCAAGAGGGTTGGACTGGGTGATCCCCAGGAGTTCCTTCCAACCCTCACCATGCTGGGATTCTGTGATTCCACAGCCATGCCAGAGGCAGACCTGAAAGCAGCACAAAGCTGCATTCTAGCTCATAATCCCTGCTTAACTACAAAAATGCAGCACTGTGCTAACGCAGCCCTGCTGTTCCCAGTTTTGGAACTGGTTGGTGAGGACTTGCTGCTCCATACTCCATTGTGTGATGTGGCCACATCGTTAGTACAGCTGGGTGTTTGTTCTGGAAACACTCCTGTGCTCACCCACTCAGCACAGAAACAATTCAATGGCTTTTTTCTTTTTTTTTTTTTCTGACTGCCGATAATTAACAAAGCCCAAGCCACGGAACCACACAGCACTGCTCAGCATCACTGGAGAAACAGAAGAAGAATGACCTCCCCACTGCTTTGGAATAGCACAAAAGAGTAAAGAATGGTACCACAAGAATTGGGAGAGCAAAATGAAGCCTAAATTCATTAGCAATGTCATCTCCCTGCCTTAAAAGTTCAAGCAGTGCTTGATGAAGGCTCTGGGGTAGAAGCAGCCTTCCCAACTGCTGCACACTTCCTGTGCTGGGAGCTGGAGATGTGACAGACAGAGTGTCCTGTAAACAATAATGCTCACCAAATCATGTTCTGGTATTGCAACAGCAGTGAGGGCAGTAGGGGTGGCACTGCCCTGAAATTCAAGTCTGAAAAAGAGCTATCACAGAATTATGAATCACACAATGGTTTGGGTTGGAAGTGATCTTTAAGATTACCTAGTTCCACTCCCCTGCCAGTGACATCAAAATAGACAGGAGCCTCTAGTCCACCTATTTATGATGTCAAGAGAATGGGGCCAGATTCTTTTCTGTGGTGTTCAGTGACAGGACAAGGGGCAATGAGCACAAACTGGCACACAGGAGGTTCCATCTGAAGAAGAGGAGAAACCTTCTTTGCTGTGAAGAGAACAAGGCTTGAGAGATTTTATTCTTGATCGGAACAACTCCTAAAATAAGTGAGAGAAGGGCATATACTAATCCTTTATGCTGAACTGTTGCACCACATTGATCCCCATGGAATTCTTCACTTTTGTATCAAAGTTTTCCACCCTGGGCAAGTTGACTGCAAGGGTTTTAAAGACACAGAAAAGAGGAGCTGGATAAGGATGCCTGATCTAAAGAGGTTTAAAAAAAAAAAACAAAAAAAAGGACTCAAAATGATAGATGAGGAATAAACCAAGATTTTCCTCTGTACCACCCTGAAGCTGCAGCATGAAGTTGGGATGATACAGAGGTTTCCTCTCATGCAGGTCTATCCACTGTCCCTGGAGGTGTTCAAGAAACATGTGGACATGGCACTTTGGGAAATGGTTTAATGGCCATGGTGGTGTTAGGTTTATGGTTGGACTTGATGACTTTAGAAGTCTTCTCCAACCAAAACAATTCTATGATTCTATGACTCAGTTCTAAGAAGGCTGGCCATGGCCTGGGTTCCCATCAGGAGTACTGAAGCTCTAGTTAGTTCTCACTGTCCACAAACCTGCAATGACACCTACTGGTAACCAATCAAAGCCTTTTCTCCTTACGGAGGGTGTGAGCCTGCTTGCTTCGAAACCTAACGGAGATCTGGGTTTATATGGCAGCTTTCCCCCCTCAAGATTCCCCACTGTGGTTCTGTACATCCTAACTGCAGGAAGCTGGGCACTGCAAACCACTCATGTACTGCTTCTCTCTTCTGTTCTGTCCAGCCCATGCTGGACTATGTCAGTGTGTGTGCCTCATGTGTGGGCACGGGGGCCTCACTGCTCCTCTTACTTTGGGCCAGGTCAGTGAGATGTGTATGGATCTTTCATGGAGCACTCCTATATTACCACACTAACAGTTCTGTTATCCTGCAGGATAATAGCAGATAACCATCAGCCCTGGAGAGACCCCACCTGAAATATCAGGTTCAATTTTGGGTCCCTCAATCCAAGAAGGACATTGAGGGGCTGGAGGGTGTCCAGAGAAGGGCAGTGAAGAAGGTGTAGGGTTTTGTGAGGAGCAGCTGAGGAAATTGTGCTTGTTCAGCTTGCAGAAAAGGCTTACAGAAGACCATCTGGATCTCTACAACTCCCAGAAAGGAGGCTGGAGCCAGGTGGGGTTTGGTCTCTTCTCGTGAGGAACAAGCAACAGGACAAGGGGAAAAGCCTCAAGTTGTGCCAGACAAGGTTTAGGTTGGACACAAGAAAAAATTCTTCATTGAAAAGGTTGTCAAGCTCTGGACCAGGCCTCCTAGGGAAGCTCTGAAGTCCCCGTCCCTGGAGGAATAAAGATGTGGTGTTGAGCGACCTGGCAGTGCTGAGTTAATGGCTGGACTTGGTGGTCTCTTCCCACCAAAATGATTTTGTGATTCTATGATCTAGGACAGCAGCTGCCCTTAAACTGCAGTCCTGGGCACCCAGTGCCCAATTAACTTGCTCTCTAAAGGTCTTGAAAGGTGACCCATTTTATCTGCACTTGTCAGTGACAACACCTGGAAAATCACCCATGACCTGGTGAAATGAAGCAAGCATCACTTCACATCAAATAGTCCCACTGAAGGCAAGAAGGGAAGCCAACATTTGATAAACCAACCAATATTTGATAATGGACTTGGTTTAGAACCTAGCACTGGAACTTTTCATTTTTTTAAGGGGTGGGTGTCAGGAAGATGGGGCCAGAATCTTCTCACTGGTCCACAGTGACATGACGAGAGGTAAGGGGCATAACCTTGAACATAGGAAGTTCCATCTAAACATGAGAAGGAACTTCTTTGCTTTGGGGGTGGCAGAGCACTGGAACAGGCTGCCCGGAGAGGTGGTGGAGTCTCTGTCTCTGGAGACCTCCAAGAGCCACCTGGATATGTTCCTGTATCATCTGTTTTAGGTGATGCTGCTTTGGCAGGGAGGTTAGACTCTGTGACCTTCAGAGCTCCCTTCCAACCCCTACCATTCTATGATTTTGCAATTTAGAGCCAGTAACAGCATGTTTCTTTCAAAACCCTTTGTTTCCTAACCTGAAAATGAAGCCTGTGGAGGATCTGTGGAGGAATGATGGTATGAGGAAGATGGGAGATGTGCCCACACTGTGAGAAGTCTCAGCCTTCAGCTCAGAGTCAGCATTAACAGGGAGAGCAAGGGAGGAGTGAGGAGGGAGAAGCTGTGTATGTTCTGGAGGCTGGGTGGCTTTCAGTATGTATTCTGTCAGACTGCTGGAACACCATAGAATGATTAACACTTGCAGATGGTGCCATAAATTACAGGAGAAACACAAGCAAAGTAATTAAACTCAGGAATCCCACATGAGCTTTTCTTACTGAATTCCTCGGATTTCTCCCAGATTTTCAATTGTCTCCTTTGTCTTTTTTCTAACATGTTTCTGGCTGGCACTGTAGCCATGTATAAATAATGAAAGCTCCCTAAATTATTTCTAAGACTGCAAGAGTTGATGGGAATGATTCATTTGCATTGAAGGAAATCCACAGCAGGAATGTTCTGTATTTGTAAATAGGTGAAGAGTTGGACAGATGGATTATCTGCTGGCATCCCTGAAGAGTACATGGCCTAGATTAATCTCATTAACTTTGGATATCTACAGAGGAGACATAAATATCTGAGGGCTAGTTTTCCATCTTCTCTCTACGACTAAGAGAAACAAGGACTTGAAGGACACACTTTGTCTCATCCTAGACATCTGGAAAGATCTCTGCCAGGGTGAGATGAATTGTGTCTCAGACAGAATCTATTTTTCCCTTACATGGAGACATCATATTTATGAACCTTATACAATACATGGAAAAACCTTGTAGAAAAGATTCTATAAGGAGAGTCTGGAGAACTGTCTGGGCTGGCAAATAGCTGGCAAATACCCAGTGTGGAGAGATGAACTCTGCCTTCACATTTAGAGACAGACCTTCTTGGAACAGCCTTTTCTGTACATGGTGTCAACTGTATCAATCCAGGCTGGGGATGAAGAGCTGCAGAGTAGCTCTGCAGAGGACTTGGGGATGCTACGGGGTGAAAAGCTGGACATCAGCCAGCACTGTGGACTCCCAGCCCAGAGCCAGATATGTCCTAGGCTGCATCTCCAGCACAGGAGAGACATAGACCTATTGGAGCAGGGCCAGAGGAGGCCATAGCAATGATGGGAGGGCTGGAAGCCCTCTGCTGTGAGGCCAGGCTGAGACAGTTGGGGTTGTTCAGCCTGGAAAAGAGAAGGCTCCAGGGATACCTTCTGGTAGCTGTTCAGGGCTTCAATAGGCTGATCAGAAAGCTGAGGACAGATTTTTGAGCAGGATCTGTTGTGACAGGATGAGGAATGTTGGTTTAAACTAATAGAGGGAGATTCAGATTGGAGAGGAGGAAGAAATGTCTGACATTGAGGGTGGTGAGAGCCTGGCTCAGGCTGCCCAGAGCAGTGGTAGATGGCACATCCCTGGAACCATTCCAGGTCAGGTTGTGCTTTAGCTGCAGCTGTCCCTGCTGACTGCAGGGAGGCTGGACTAGGTGAGCTTTAAAGGTCCCTTCCCATCCAAACCATTCCATGAATCTATGATTCTATTGATCATATTATTCCTCATATTTTCAGGCTTACCTTTACCTCTGATTAACACAAATGGGCCAAATAACACCCATAACAATGAGTGGTTCAAGACTGGTGACCCAAAGCCCTCACTGTCTCTTAGAGTGGTTTCAGCCAAGGGTCTGCCAATGAGTCGTCAGTGTCTGATGAGGGATGCAACTACTGGAGCCTGTTTTGTGTGCATCACACTTGTCCTTTTTTTTCCTACCAAATCCCAATTCCTACCCCACTATTGCAGGTCTCTCTTCTTTGAGACACCAGGAGTGAAGTCACCTGAAGATGTGACTTTCTAGAGAAGTTCCTACAAGTTTTTTCTTGCACTGAGCAAAGTGCTTCTGGGAGCTGTCTAACTACAGTCACCGAGGAGCAATTCCTACCCAGCACAGGAAGCCATCACAGACCAGAGAGCATCCTGTGAGCCCTTAATTTGGGCAGAAGCAGCATTTTGCTCATCCAAAACTTTCTATGGTAAAATAACATGTAGGACACACTATCTTTTTATGTGTCTCCAGGACACGATTTAGCTTCCAAATGGACTAGTTTGTTGGTGGTTAGGACAGACAGAGCTAACATCGTATTTACTTAATTTGGCCAATTTGGGAATCTTCTTTAATTAGAGCTAAATAAAGTTTACTCTTGAAATCCATTTATTTATACGGCGTCCCCAGTGATGCAATTCAAAGGACAACTCTGCCTGCAAAGATATTTTTCCTCCTGCATTTGAAGCTGGTGGCATTCCACAACACTTTGAGGCCAAAGTCTGAGCCTTCAGAGAACCAATTTTTTTGGCAAGAGCCACTTCTTGTGAAAATATTTTTGGCCTGGAATGACAAGGCTTAATGTTGCTCCCCACAGTTCCCTATCACTAAAATACCACAAGCTATTATGGAATGAAAAGGGAGTCACGAGGCTAAGCCAATGGCCTCTGGATCACTGAAAATCCCAGAAGTTGATCCAATTTAAGAGTCTGATCCAATTTAAGAGTCTGTCCTAAGAAAAGATGGATTTCCTTTTTCCTCTCAAATCACATTATCACTAAAGCTTGTCTAGCCACATAAGGTGATAGCCTCTTGA
The DNA here is from genome assembly GCA_013399055.1 of Ramphastos sulfuratus. Lineage (NCBI taxonomy): Eukaryota > Metazoa > Chordata > Aves > Piciformes > Ramphastidae > Ramphastos > Ramphastos sulfuratus. The sequence continues at coordinate 119,449 of WBNM01038886.1, forward strand.
AGAGAGAAAGGATAACACTACCTGTTACCTCACCTCCATGAAGAGACAGGATTCAAAGGCTTGTTTTCCCAGCACCAGTTATCTTGCAAATGAGCAGCCACCATCAAAATCCACTCCAGATACACAGTATGATTTGATTAGCTGGACAGAAAGAGCAGATTAAGTAGCCCTACTGAATTAACAGCTGATGAGCTATTAAAGCTTGAGCTGCTGCATCCCCACTGCGTGCAGCACTTGAGCTTGAATTCCCCTCTCCCACAGCCCAGTGCAAGCTTCAAGGACTGACTAATCTGGGCTACAGCTTAATGTGGGGCTGGGGCGTGGGGTAGGATTCCAGCCAGCTCAGGTACCTGCACCAGCACTGCTGTCACTTCAGGGATGGATGGAGAAATGTGAATGAAAACAGTGTCTGACAGGGAGGTAGCATGTCTGGAGCCTGGAAAGGCAGCGGGTTCAGTCCTGATGTCACTTCAATGAGAGCTGAAGATCTTGAGTAGGTTTTTTTTTCAGAGATCTACTAGATGTGAAATTAGTGTTTGCAGGGTTTAGGACACAAATTTGTCCTTCACACAAAGGACAAATGCTGTTGAAGAGGGAAAAACTAGGTTTTTCATGAAGCTATTGCAGAGGTGTTTCTCTTCAGATCAGTTCCTGAAACATGTAAGCTTCAGGAGCTTGAAGCAGGAAGGCTGCTCTGTTACCATCCCCACACATGACTGGGATAACCAAGAGATGCTAACCTCATGAATTCACACATCCTCACACATACACAAGCTGCAGGGAAAATGAGGATGTTTTTTATTTTATAACACCCTGGAATGTGGCAGACACCTCCAACCAAACTCTGAGAAGTCTTATTAGAGGCAACACAGAGAAGGCATCCTGAGACACACTGCAAAAACAAACAAGGGAAAGCTGGGAAGGGATGCAGGAGGACTTCATGTTACTTGGCAAAGAGCAGTAGTCCAACCCTTTCCAGTTATTTTTTCCCCTCAAGCCCAAACCTGAGCAATTCTCCTTTCCCTTGTTGTAGACAAAAGGAAGGTGTCCTAGGATGCTGCCATACACAAAGATAAGGAGTCTCTGGACTTTCTCACAGTATGAGAATTCACACAGGAAAATCTATTATGCCAAGGTCCCCTTTCCACCACCTTTTGTAATTATTTCTGTTCTATAAAAGAAAGTGAAACAAATTAAATTTCACCAGTACAGCATGGCAGCATTTAATCATTAAATGGTTTGGGTTGGAAGGGACCTTTAAAGCTCATCTACCATCTGCCAACTACCCTACCATCAGCAGGGACATCTGCAGCTAGAGCAGGTTGCTCAGAGCCACAATCAACCTGACCTGCAATAGTTCCAGGAATGAGGCATCTATCTCCACTCTGGGCAACCTGGGCCAGACTCTCACCCTCAACATCAAACATTTCTCCCTTTTCTCCATTCTGAATCTCCCTCTTTTAGCTCAGACCCCTTGTCCTGTCACAACAGACTTTGATCAAAAGTCTGGCTCCAGCTTTCTGATCTGCCCCTTTAAGGACCAAAAGGCCACCAGAATGTCTCCCTGGAACCTTCTCTTGTCCAGGCTGAATAATTCCAAGTCTCCCAGCCTGCCGTCACAGGAGAGGACTTCCAGCCCTCCGATCGCCTGTGTGGGTCTCCTCCTGACCCACCATTTAACAATGTAAGGAGCAAGAGAAAGCTTTAGAAAGCAACAATTCAAAGCTGCTGGATGCCAACATGTAATTAATCTGTTTTAATTTCCTATTTCAGGTTTTATTAATATAAAAGAAGAATCAGGGGATCAGAGCTGAATCAAACACCTCACAGTAAGAAGATTCAGAATGTTTTTTTTCCATTTTTTTGAGCATACAACAGAAACCAAATGTCTCCAGCAGGATTAGGCTACAAAGCACCCACAAAACCCCAAACATCGTCAAATATAAACTGTCCTCATACTCCTTTTCCTGCCAGAAATCAAGACACCATCAGCTTGTTTATGCAGAACAGTGACCAGCTTTTCAATTAGTTAGGCAAGAACTCACCAACTGCTTTGCATGGTTTTCCATGCACATAGAGCATTTATCATGCCAGCAGAAAGGTAGGAAGAGCCAATTCTCTCCAAGGAACAAGGCAAGGCAAGTTAAATTGCATTGCTTGTTGGTATATCAAGAGAAGCCACAATAAAAGAGCATCACATTCTCCTATGTGCTATTAGTGTGCATTAGAAGCTGTTAGTCACTGCAGTGTGTGGGTGCAAGACACACAGAATAACCATCATCACTTTTCTAAGCACATCAACACATTGATTAAGAAGTTAGCTCCTTACCCAACTGCAGCACAGAGAACTCATTTGCATGTAATTGAGGATGGGGCCAGACTCATGTCACTGGTGCCTGGAGACAGAACAAGGTGCAATGGGCACAATCTAAAGCTCAGGAGGTTCCACCTAAATAGGAGGGGAACCTTCTTTGGTGTGAGGGTGCTGGAGCCCTAGAGCAGGCTGCCCAGAGAGGTTGTGTAGTCTCCTTTCCTGGAGATTCCAACCCCACCCAGACAGTGTGATCCTGGGCAATCTGCTTAGGGTGACGAGGGGGGTTGGACTAGATGACCCCCAGAGGTCTCTTCCAGCCCCCACCATCCTGGGATTACATGACACTAACACCAACCACATTTCTGGGACAAAATACCAGAAATTTGCTGTTAATATGGGGGGAAATCTATCTGACATCAGGAAAAAGTGGGTGTTCTGTCAAAAGCAGATCAGCCAATATGGGAAATGGCAGCTCAGGGTCAAAATCTCTTTACTTTTGAATATCTTCAGATGTGATGTGTCAGGACTTAGCTTATTAAGGAGAGATTTAAACTGAAGGTTAAGATCAGGAATCGTAGAATCATGGAATAGTTTGGGCTGGAAAGGGACCACCTTCAAAGCTCATCTAGTCCAACCTCAGTCAGCAGGGACATCTGCAACTAAAGCAGGTGGCTCAGAGCCATAAACAATCTGACCTGCAATGGTTCCAAGCATGTGGCATCTACCACCTCTCTGGGTAACCCAGGCCAGGGTCTCACCACCCTCAACATCAAAAATTTCTTCTTCCCATCCAGTCTAAACCTCCCTCCTTCAGTTCAAACCATCACCCCTTGTCCTGTCACAACAGGCTTTGCTAAAAAAGTCTCTCCACAGCTTTCTTCTTGTCCCTTTAAATACCCAGTTTTACATTTGGATCAAACTGTTGGATCAGAAGTGTTTCAGTTACTTCTAGTCATCTTTTCATAAAGCCCAAATTCTGTCTGGATTTGTTCTGTGCATTGCTTTTATGTTTAATTGGGCTTTGTGGATCTACATCTTAAGGGCATATTGCTATTGTTTGGAGAAAGGTTTGTTCAGCCAATTAAAAACTTCCCAACATTGAATAAATCAACTTGGTGTTAAGAAAGTTTCAGTTTCAAAAAGATAAGGTGATGTCAGCTTAACTTTGCTGTCTGATATTTCCAGAGAGGGTAGGCAAGATTCCTGCTTTTTGACAACCTTCATATATTTTAGTCAGAAATCTTTGTTTCTGGAATCTTTCTGTGTTGTCATGGAAATTATCACCATGTCCCTAAGACTAGGATAACAATTTCATGACAAATTACAGGAGATAGGGAAGGAGAATATTTTGGCACAAGAGAATACTTACAAGGAAATAAAAAACATCACACAACATTTTTGCACCCTTAAAAGGCAGCCAATTAAAGATTACTCCCTAAGATTACTCTCTGCCCACTCTTCATAATGAGGCAAGCACAATATTGTTTTGTTTATTTTTCAGGATTCAATACAGAGTAGCCCTTGAAGTCCAGAGGAGATTGGGCAAGCCATCTGAGGCTGCTTCCAACCATCCAAGAGCACAAATTTTCTGAGGAGCTGCTAAGGTAACTGGGCTTGTTCAGCTTGGAGAAAAGGAGGCTGAGGGGAGACCTTGTGGCTCGCCACAACTCCCTGAAAGGAGGTTGAAGCCAAGTGAGCATTGGTCTCTTCTCCCAGGCAACGTGACCTGCGCCCTTATAGTAAAAAAGGTTTTTGTCATGTTGAGGTGGAAATTCCTGTGGCCCAGTTTGTGTCTACTGCCCCTTGTCCTACCACAGGATAGCATTTAAAAGAGACAAGCATCTTCTTATTGATTGACAACCACCCTACAGATGTTTATAAACATTAAGACCTCTCCACTGCAGACTAAATAGCCCCAGGTCTCTCAGCCCTTCCTTATCAGACAAACGTTCCAGTCCCTTCATCATCCTTGTAGCCTCCGTTGGACACTCTCTAGCACATTCCTGTCACTCTTGAGATATGGAGCCCAGAACTGGACCAAATANTGCGACCTTCTGGTTAATTAAAGCGTTAAAGCTGAGAGAAGGAGCAGGATGCATTTTAAGATCTTCCCTTACTAATGTGTAAGCATAATGAAAGCTCTTCCGACAGCTACAAAGGACATAAGAAGGGGGGGGGGGGGGGGGNAGGGAAGGAGAATATTTTGGCACAAGAGAATACTTACAAGGAAATAAAAAACATCACACAACATTTTTGCACCCTTAAAAGGCAGCCAATTAAAGATTACTCCCTAAGATTACTCTCTGCCCACTCTTCATAATGAGGCAAGCACAATATTGTTTTGTTTATTTTTCAGGATTCAATACAGAGTAGCCCTTGAAGTCCAGAGGAGATTGGGCAAGCCATCTGAGGCTGCTTCCAACCATCCAAGAGCACAAATTTTCTGAGGAGCTGCTAAGGTAACTGGGCTTGTTCAGCTTGGAGAAAAGGAGGCTGAGGGGAGACCTTGTGGCTCGCCACAACTCCCTGAAAGGAGGTTGAAGCCAAGTGAGCATTGGTCTCTTCTCCCAGGCAACGTGACCTGCGCCCTTATAGTAAAAAAGGTTTTTGTCATGTTGAGGTGGAAATTCCTGTGGCCCAGTTTGTGTCTACTGCCCCTTGTCCTACCACAGGATAGCATTTAAAAGAGACAAGCATCTTCTTATTGATTGACAACCACCCTACAGATGTTTATAAACATTAAGACCTCTCCACTGCAGACTAAATAGCCCCAGGTCTCTCAGCCCTTCCTTATCAGACAAACGTTCCAGTCCCTTCATCATCCTTGTAGCCTCCGTTGGACACTCTCTAGCACATTCCTGTCACTCTTGAGATATGGAGCCCAGAACTGGACCAAATACTGCAGATGTGGCCTCACCAGGGCAGAGTAGGGGAGGAGGAGAACCTCCCTTGACCTGCTGGCCACACTCTTCTTAATGCACCCCAGGATACCATTGGCCTTCTTGGCCACAAGGACACATGAGATCCTGGATGAAAAAAACCAAACCCAACAAACCCAACAAAACTCTTATTAAGGAACAGAATATATCTATATTTCTTTAATTTGTTTTTCCTAAAATATTCAAATTGCAACTACTTCAAGAATTAGGAGATTCAACTTCTTTTATTTATAAAAGGAAAGACTTTACACATTAAAAGAGATTTGCAAAGTGAGATGGTCCTGAAATAAAACACCTCAGATGCCAGGTACTTGGAGTTCCTTTCTACAGGATTTTGTGTCCAGGTAGCAATGCCAACCAATTGCCAGCAGAGGGCAGACGTCGACAATAATTTGAGGATGCAGCACCCCCACCCCCACCCCCCCCCAGCCACTGCAACCTTCTGGTTAATTAAAGCGTTAAAGCTGAGAGAAGGAGCAGGATGCATTTTAAGATCTTCCCTTACTAATGTGTAAGCATAATGAAAGCTCTTCCGACAG